>LPNX010463631.1:194751-271054 GCA_001517045.1 Pseudotsuga menziesii | reverse complement strand
GTACCCAATCACGTGGTACGGCGTACCAAAATCCACGCAAGTACCCTATTTTCATACATGAAGTACCCGGTACGTGAGATTGGATTTGGGTACGGCTGGTTACGGCTGGGGACATACCATTGAAGTACCCAAGTACCCGGTACGTGTACCCGGTACTGGTTCGTGTACCCGACCCCCCGGTACGGGTACCCATGCAACACAGCTAAAAATTGTCAAAAATTTTCCAAAAGATATATAAAGTACTTAGAAATTTAAATATTAAAAAAAAGCCAAACTTTTTATGTTTGCAAATTTAAGAATTAATAATATTCGCAAAGGTTTTAACACTTTAAGAAAATTATTGATCCTTAAAATTTTCCCTGACAACCTCCAAGGCAAGATGTCATGCCCTTCTCTTCTTCTTCACCATTATTCCCTAAAATATTATCACAAAACCCTAATTTCCAATATCCAAGGGTTAAACCCTAATACCAGAACTCCAAGATGCTCTAAGAAGACCAAGAAACCCTACCACCCCAAGAGATAAAGAGAGAATACAAGTACAAGTGAAGTATAAGAGAGAGAGAGAGGCTAGAGTGCACACTCCTCTTAATCACATCTCTACACAAGAGTGAATAATAATGAACACACAAGTGATATGTGAGATCATCATCTCCATTGTCTCCTCCACAAGAGAAAACCCTAGTCACAAGAAAAGCTCCAAACCAAAACATCATCTTTCCCTTCCATAGCTTTTCCTATGGTTCCTCATGAGCTCATGAACCCTAGAGAATCTCTCCAAGAAGAAAGATACAAATGATGATGATTTGAAAGAATCTATCCTTCCTTTATTTATATGAGAGGCAAGGGAGCCCAACAATAGTACTATGTGGGCACAAGACCTTACAAGAAATCTACAGGAGCCTTATAAGCCAAAACAAGTGAGATGCCAACTCTAAAGAAAAAGTGTCATGCTCAAAGGTGTTTTCATACACAAAAAATGCTCCAAGATAATATAGCTACACAAGGTAAGTCCACATGCCTCTATCACAAGTCTCCATGGACTGCATTGATCCTCCTAACCATTGTATTCCACTTTCTCAACTACCCTATGCAAGAACATTATTGAAACCCCAAGCATCCCCAAGCCATATCCAATCCTCCAAATAAGAATCTAAGTTGCCACATTCCATCTAGGGTTCAAATCCCTCCTCTATGATGCAAAATTCTCCTCATCCCATGTATGGTGTTCTACTAGCAAGTGGCTCCTCCATGGAGCCCCAGTGAAGGGTTTCCATTAAATTGATAACAAATCTCCAATGCCTAAGGGAAGAGCAGCAAGCCAACACCGTCATTAGTTCAAGGCTTCAAGCATCCACTAAGCAACCTATCTCAATTGTGCATATCTATCATGGACCATCTCTCATGTTGCAATCAATCTTGTCCCATCCAACATTTGAACATTCACCATGTACCCCAAACCTCATGAATCACCACCAAACATGGTGTAAATTCTTTTAGAGTAACCCAAAACACAAGCATTCCCTCTTTACGAGAAAAGTGTTTACAATAACACTTATTGACTCCCTTTGCATCTCCGCCAAATATGCAATCTACAAACCAGTATCAAGATCAACCACTGTCATTTGCAACAAGACTATCAACCATTCCCTCATCCAATGAATAATTAATGACCACCTATGAATATAAGGGAATATCTCCCTAGAGAAAAAGATAATTGTTAACCTCTATCATCCTCAAGATCTCAAGCCAATATCAAAGGACATTACATCAAAATCTCCCTAGGATAACCTGCAAATATAGTCATATCTCTATGTGAGATCAAGACAAGTGGATCACAACTATAAAACTCAGAAAGATAGAGATCCATATAAGTCAACTCATATAGATCCTAAAATACAAAATGTGTGGTCTATGCAAGGTCATCATCAACCTATCTACATGAGAATCCCTCTCATGCACCTCAAACCCTTTGGCAACTGACCAATCAACATGAACTATGTCAACTCTGTCATTCTAAGAGAATCCTAAAGTATTAATAGCATCAAGGGTAACTCCCTCTATCCAAGAGATTCCAAGATTGTTGGCTCTATACTCTATCATACTCCAGTAAACTGCAACTCTAGAATCAATTTCAGCATCACCCTGAATCAAGGCATTGCACCTATCCTCCAATGAGCAACTAGAAGGATCATGGATGAAGTCAATCTCAACATCACACCTCTCCAATTCTTTATAATTGGAAGTGTCATAGATGGAAGAAACTAATACTACATGATTAGCATATCTCTTAGGAGGTATACTTGCCTTAATTGGAGATCTTGGTGCTCCTACTTGTTCTTGATCCTCTGAATTTGGAACAACAATCTCCACATTCTCCTCAACCACTGAAGGAGAACCCTTCACATTGAGATATCTCACATCCTAATCAACATGAGAAGTAATCGAGTATCTACGATCAATGTTGCATCCAAGTCCATGACCTCTCGCCATGCATGTTGTAATGTATGAATGAGCCATCTCAACCTCCTACAATTTGGAGTAGGTGAGAGCATATTCATACTCAAACTCACATCCATTCCCTCTAAATATGACTCATCTTGAATCTCCAAATATGGTTCATCTTGAATATCTAAATCAATCACAACAACCTCTACATTCTGCTCAATCACAGAAGAAGAATCCTGTGAACTAGAAGATCTCACATTCTCATCAAATATCACATCTCCACTCACTATAGTCTCCTACTATGTTGAAATCTCGATCATGTATGTTGTAAAAGTATCATTGTCTTCATCCACTCAAGGTGTTGCCACAAATCCCAAATATGCAAAACTCATTTTGAAAAATGTGTATTTCTTGACATTTTTATACTAATACTACTGATATTTCCTTAGTGCCTATAGCACCAACTTCAAATGCTTCAAATTTTCTTCCTCTGTCCTATTGAATACCAAACTGTCATCAAGATAAACATTCACAACTTACCACAAATCCCAAATTTACCAAACCCCCTTTGAAAAATGTAAATTTATTGACATTATAGACAACTGCTATTGAATACTAAAATTCCATCAAGATAAACAATCACAAATATACCAAATTCTATTTGAACAATGTGAATTTCTTGACATAATATACAAATGATCTTTCTTAGTGCCTCTGGCACTAGCTTCAAATGCTTCAAATGTTCTTCCTTTGTCCTAATGAACACCAAAATATCATCAAGATATACAATCACAAAATCACAGGTGTAGGGTCTCAATAGGGTCTTAATACCTCAATGATCAATCTCATAGATGCACTGCATACATTAACTATCCCAAATGGCCTAACTATTTACTCATGTAGTGCATCCTCCATCTACAATGTTGTCTTCCATTCATCTCCTTCTTGTATCCTTATATGAGGATAACCATTTGACAAGTCAATTGTGGGAAATTACTTCAAACCACAAAGGAAATCCATCATACCATACATACATGGTGATGGCAATCTATACTTGGCCCGGTGATATTGTTGATTACTCTTGAATTTTTACCCATTCTTGGTGTTTATTCAACATGATCAATGGCAACAATACACATGGACTCTAATTAACCCCTTTGATAGTAGTAATTGAATTTGTTTGTTCATTTCTTCATGGGTTTCTTGATTAGGAAACCTTGGAAACATAATTAAATATATGTGATGAATATTGCTTCTCTTGGTTGGTGAACCACCATGCAACTCATCTCTTGCAATAAATTTGTATTTCTCCAACAATTATTTGACTTCCTCAAATACTGCGTTTGTTAGATCTTCTTCAATCTTTTTTGGCATCACTACATACATTCTTCAATTTGCTTTTACAGCAAATAATAAGATGACAACAATAGCACTGCTCTCAACTCTTCCTCTTTCATATGCAACAATTGGAATATTTTCCCATCCTTGGAAAAAATGTGCGTATTCTTTTGTCATAAGTAACCAATACAAAATAGTGTATCTACTTTTGTATCATACGAAACAATGCGAATCTCTTCCCATCATGAACTTCCCCTCAATCACATTGCCACTACCTTCTTAACAAGATATGGAAGCCATCCATGGGGAAAACATCACACCACTTTTCAATATTCCCCAATATGGAACACCACCATGCATTTTTCATTTGCTATTATTTCATGTCCCTTCTGAAACCATGAAAGTTTAAAGGATGATTTCGGCATGTTATATCCAGCTTCTCCACCATTTTCCAGAAAGGCTACATTCTTTGTATTTTCTTTGTCTATAATCAATTTACAACAGTTACCACTAACCTTATTTTTAGTTCTGAAACTGCTTTTCCTCAACCAATGTTTTTGTCCTTTTGTTGTATTTGTTTTGCGGGTGTTACCATTACCTTCCTCTGCATCAAAAATTTCCCTTCTTCAATCAGTATCGTTGCAACCAGTGCCCTTTGCTCCATTCCTTGTGCTTGATTAGTTCTTGGCTCATGCCTTCTCAGTTCAACGTGGTCACTTGAACATCCATTCATCTATGGTCTTTTGTTCAGCATCTGAAACAAATGATAGGCCTTCTAGGGGCACCAAAGCCTATAGCATACCCTCTTCCTTTTTTAGCAGGATAAAACCTTCCACCTCTACCTCTTACTCTTCCTTGGTAGGAATTATTCTCTCTAAAGTTCTCTAGTTTCTCTTCTGTTGAAATGTCCTCTTTTGATGTAAAGGATCTCCCTCCACCTGTCCTTATTGATGGAGCGCCTTCTTCACACAATATATTTTAAGCGTAATCCTCATCAATCACTCTTCCACTTTCAAAGCCAAGTAATATGCAGCTTCTATTGAACTCATCATTCTTCCACTTTCAAAGACAAGTAATATGCTTCTATTGAACTCATCTTATATAAACTCGACTCATGTTAAATCACAAACCTCAAACCATTCACATGCCTGAAAATTTGTTGATCGTTATCCCCCTCACATCCAAACCAAATGGACAACTAATAAAAGTTAAAACCCCTCGATATAATCTTGAGCGCTATTGTTTTTTATTCAAATTATGCAATTGCTTAAACAATATGTGTTCATAATATATACGGAAAAATATTCTCTAAGCTTAGAAACCATCTTGTGTCACATCCAGAAATTTTTGCCCCTTACTAACTCTATCCTTTTAAAAATATTCCCATCAAATGGGAACATGTCTTTTCAATTTGGTATAAACAAACTTCACACTATTGGGTTTTCTAACTTCTCATATCTGAAATATCTTTCCATCTCATTTATCCAACCAATCAAATCTTCAACCTTCAAAATTTACCATAACTAGAAATATGGACATTTTCATAGCATCTTTCATGTTAGTAACCAACTAGGTTACTACATCTCGTCATTCAATATGCACCCTGCAGCAGTGCATTTATTGCTTCTGCTGCAGAGATATGCACCATTGGATTAACCATTGGATCATCCAACAGTTGATATCCCTGCAGCAACGGCAATAAATGCACTGATGCCGGGTGCTTATTGAACACCACTACATATCCTTCTATTGTTTCTTCTTGTGAGACCAGTTCAAGGTCACTTACCATTTCTTCTTTGCATTTTTTCTCTTCCTACAACTATTCAACTCTTCTTCATGATGTATACAACTCTATTTACAATATCATGTCTTCATCTCATCATTCTTCCTCTTCTAGAGCTAACCTGCTCCCTCCAATATCTGAGGTAACATTCAAATATTCTCCGCTTACAGTTTTGATGCCAAGTATGCAACAATTTTGCTATTCATAGGCAAAGATGGGCCAACTAGGCTATTGCAAGGAACAAAACAACAAAGAGATTCCACAAGGAATTATTGTATTAATTACTACAGAAATTCCCACTCTCCCTCTCAACATTTTCTATCCTAGGACCAAGTAACAATTTCTCAATGTTTCCACTCTCAAATCCCCTTATGTCATTCTCACAATCTATTTTATATTTATGACATAAAAATCTTGAATGTATTAAAATTTATTTGATTATGTTTCGCTGACGATTTGTTTTTCCAATGGTTCGACTTCAATGTAATTTATGTCTATTACAATTTTTTCAGTTCTCATTTTTCATTGAACCGTGCATTCTCACAATGTTCTGATGCGTCTCAATCCTAGCTGCAACACACCCTCCACAATCATTAATACTCACAAACCATCTTTGTAGATCTGCTCAGAGCCTGTGGTATAATTGAACATGCAACCATCCACATCCACACTCTTCAATACCTGCAAGTTGTCCATGTGGTTCCACTGAATTCTCTATTTGTAACTGTTCCATATTTGCTACACAAAAGTAGTATATATCTAGCAATAAAACCCACAATCTCAATCTCTATTGTCATTAATCTCTGCAACTATAATATTTCATATCGACAACCCACAATCTGTTTTTTTGGTTTGATTCCACATGCACGTGTATCTTGCACGTTCACACAACCATTGAGTTACTACAACTCATCCTTACATAGATTTCTTAACCACAACTTACTTGCAATCAGGGTTTGCAAAACTTTTGCAAACGATTTGGACCTGTTAGCAATACTTGCTCCAAAGAGTAATCCAATATTTGGACCTGTTAGATTTTCTCTGTGATACTTAAAATCTTCAATGTCGTTACATCAGTGTTAAATCAACAACATGTTAGCAATACTTGCTCCAAAGAGTAATCCAATATTTGGACCTGAGGAATCAAACATGAACATCTACAACTACTCAACCATGTGACTTTAAAAACAAACTTAAGATATTTTCTCCGTGGTGGTCTTATTCAGCTTACTCTTCTTAAAATTAAGATCAAAATCATCAGTGTGTAATTGAAAAGGAATAAGGGATCAATTCAAATCCCATTTTATTTGCATAAAGAGATGTCTACCAACAACTATTGTCTACTTAACTAATAACAAAGTTTTGAAATAGTAGAGAGCCAAATATACAAGTCAATACATGTTTATAATGTATACACAAAAATAACCTACAAGCTTATATTTTAATGTCTAAAAACTTAGGGCGAGCTATTATGCTATTATTTTTTGTTGGCTGGCCAAAGGTGTGAAATATAGCTGTGAAGGAAATGTCCTAGAAATACAACAAGAAGCACTAAGTCTTAAAAAAAATAGAAGAGGTTATTGTTGATGGAATTAGACTAAGTTACATAATTAAAAATTTGTTGAGAAGTTGAAAATCATGTATTCAAAAAGGTGAGTGATGGTAACATTTATACTTGATTTCCACTGGGTTGGGTATAGCAGTGAGATAGAGTGCTTGGCATGTTAGTGACCCAAATTCTATTCACTTTGTGCCTGAAAGTGCCTAGGTTTACTCCTTTGACAGGCTGGTTCCAAGAATTGTTCCAAAAAATATTAGATTGGGGATGCTCCCAAGAACTCAATGACAACTATAAGGAAAATTTCTTGGGTTTCCCATATACTTATGGTTGTAGCTCAAAGATCTATGAATTTGGAGTGGGAAGGTGGTTTTTCCTCTCTCAATTTATTGATTGCTTTTCCTTTTACATAAAATCCTCAGTAGAGAATGATTCTTAATTTTATGCGGAGATTGATTTATAATTTTATGCACAGAGTCGTATGAATTTTGAGTGGAAAGGTGGTTTTTCCTCTCCCATTTATTGATCACGTTTCCTTTTACATAAAAGCTTCTAGTGAAGATTGATTTTTAATTTTATGCATAGAATCACAACATTTGCATCATTACTATTTTTTTAAGATAAAGGATAGGGTTGAGGGAAGGAAAACTCTACGAGGTGCTTTACAATGCAGCATGGGGGAGATGTTGCCACATACATAATGTACATGACAAACAGAAAATTAACTAAAGTTATTTGGTAGCATGTTGACCCAATTTTAAAATTTACATAAAATGTTTAAAACCAGCAGAGATCCATCTTAAACCCGAATCTATCAAGAATTGAGAGGGATTAAATTTATTGAGGTGTAAATTTTCTTATCTTAAACTTTGTACACATCAAGAAAATTTTTACAACTTCAGAAATTTGATCCTTCTCGATACTTGATAGATCTACGTTTACAATGGACCTATGCTAGTTAGATTTTGGGATGTGGCCCAAATGGCCTATCTTGAGTAAGTGTTATATTTTTTGCATGTGGGTTGCGTCAAAGTCAGATCCTCCCCAATGTAGTGATTTTTGTATGTATCAAGCGCACCAAGGAGGGAATGATTGGGGAACCCTTCATGCCGAGGGCTCGAGGCAGTGTCTCGAAACAAAAAATTTGATAGTTTTTGTGTTTTTCAACTTGTTACCACCCAACTTATACAGGAGTGGGAAAATTTTCAACCCACTAGCACAACCTAGATGGCAATGAAGATTGGATCTCACTGTCACCTCAACACTAACAACCTCTCTCACTTTAGGCCTAACTCTCTAATCCAAATCCTATGGAGTTGTTATGCCACATATTGTATTGGCATACTAGTACTTACTTTTGCTTCATTATGTTGATCCATTGGACCAGTTTATTATGGTCCTTTTTTACTGCTTCTGGGACCTTCATATGATATGGATGATGAGATGATGCTCCATGATGCTAGTTTTATTGCTAGGATGATGTGTATCATGATGATGATGATGATGATGATGATGATGATGTTGTATCATGATGTGTCAGATGATAATGATGTGTATCATGATGTTGAGCTTTACTGCTACTGTATGATGTATTTGAATGTTTTGATGAGTATAGCTAGTAGTACCAGTCATGGGCTGACAAGGGTGAAGGATTTTGGTTTATTTACATACCATGAACCAAGATAACTCTTAGCTTTGCAAGGACTATTCCCCCTTCTTTGGTTTCATTTCTGACTTCTCCATGTCATCCATATCACTTCACTTTGATTCTACACCCCAATGGTTTGAAGTTGACTTGATTGACTCTTGCTCTCCGCCTTTGTGGATATGTCAACATATGTGCTTACTATGCTCTCTCTTATATGTCTTGGGTTGTTGTGTTGTAGAGAACCCTAATGCAAGAGGTTCCCAGGCATGCTCCACAAGGTTGATTATAATAATAATGACAAACTACAAGTCGAGAATCATAATACTAGAAGTTCACGGGCATGCTCCCTGAGGTTGACTATATAGTGAGGAAGATCTACAATTGAGCAATTCCTTCTCTGAGATCCAAAATTTCCCTATTCTATCAAAATATATTGTTAACAATTAGAGGAATAGGTAATGCATGATGGGGCTATGGACGCTTGAATGGAAGCAGGGAAAGGCCTATTTGCATGAAATGCTTTACTTTGGCAACTTCGTCGAGGCTATGGACGCTCGTTGGAAGCAAAGCTAAGGTCGTGTCATCACTAGTATTCGAAAGGTGTAAAATCAGGGCTAATGTCCTTTAAATCATTAATGTTGTGCAAAAAGAAAAAGTGAAAAGAAAAGAAAAAGAAATAAAGGGAAATATTAATGTTGGGATCAAAGGGGAAGGCACCTCATAACACACTCCCTTCTGATAAGACACATTTTGATATCTATTATTTGCATGGTTGGTCAAACTACATAGGGACCATGATTCCCTTAACTTGAGTCATTTAGTTAACTAAATCCAATTCATGCTCTAACCCTGATGAGTCTGTTACCAACTATTTTGTACAATAGTTGAACCTCCTGTTGAGCCGCCATCTGATGAACATTGTCAATGTTCATATCCAGTGCATCAGAGGTTCAGAATGTTTTGCCTAGCTAATTTTTGCTAGTCATTTTTATTTTTATGCTGAAATGAACATGCCCCATGGGTTTTTGTAATAAATTGTGCTTGTAGGGGTTCTGAGCGACTCGGTCTCCTAAAACGTAATTTTCAACTAAGATATTCTAGGGAGTTTTTTCCCTTGTCAATTATGCTTTGCCTATAGCCGAGTATAATTGATGAGTTTTTCTCCCGTTTCCTCCAAAGTTGGAATGCCTGATTTTGAAATTTGGGCCTTGGGGGGTTATTAAAGTCCAACTAACAAGTATGAACCTACTAGACACTAGTTGTATGTTCTCTGGCCATTTCCTAAGACTCGGGATACATTAAAACAATGTTCGAAAAAAAAATTCCCGGACGCGTAGAAGTTTTTCATTTTTCATTTTTTGACTATAGAGAATTAATTAAACCATTTTGACCATGGTTTAATTGAAAATTTTCAATTTGTAATAATTAAGTGGTCAGGGGTGGGTTTTTGGCAAATAAACACTAATTTTCTAAGCCAAAACACTCATTTAACCCCTAGACACGCTTATCCTAAGTTTCGGACTCTTATTTGGCCTTGTAATTAATATTTTCTCAAAAAACCCTAAAAATGAGAAATATTAATTAAAATAATAAATTGAAGAAAATAAAAAAATTCCAAAAAAGACCAAATTGAATAAAGTAAAGGGCTAATTAGCTCGGCAAAAATCATCTAGGATGATTCCAATCAAGTCTAGACTGATTTGAGTCATTATTGGAGTGCTACAGTGAACTTCACCTTGGGATTTGTGCCCCTCTCCATGCATGGACGTTTTTTCCTTTTTGGCACGTTTTTATTGGATTGGTGATCAAACCGAGGAGGGATGAGGCCACCTCACCCCCCTCATTACTCCAAGACTCAATTACAACTCAATTGCAGCTCAGTTCAACTCCAAATCATCATGTCAAGTTCATTAAATCAAGGAAATCACTGTAGTGTGCTCTTTTGATGTCGAGTCTTGATTTAGGGTTTTAAGCCCTATCTTTCTCTATTTTTTGTATAAATAAGAGTCTCTTCTTCCCATTTTGATATGGAGAAATTGCAAGAGAACTCTGCCAAGATTGTAACCACCATTTGATAAACAGAATAAAGTGACTTTGGAGGTCTATGTGTGGGCTTGTTGTATGTGGTTTTCATCTTGCGAGGTGATATTGTTCTCAACCTTCTCTTTATTTTAGTAAATGTTTGATCAATGTTAGCTCATGAAGGATATGAATCTAGCATGGTAGGGTAGTCATTTAAAGTCTTAATTTGATTATCTATGCAATTTTCATTACATATTTGAAGTGGACAAGAAGTAGTCAGTTATACCAGTGCCTTTCAATATTTATTTTGATTATTACATCCTAGCATTTGATCACTTTTGCTTGTATTGAGTTGTTTTGGTTTAATGAATCACCAGGGGAGGAGGGGTTGAAGTTCAACCAATTTCTCATCAAGAGCTCTTAACTTCGTACTTTCACCATGCAAGTTCTTCAGAGTGCTTAATCCGGCTTCAAAACATACGGCTAAAAAGGGGCTCTTTCTTACCTCTCTTAATCAAACTTTAAAAAATATTTTCCTTGGTTATAAGATCCACACATCCTTCTTCTTCCTCTCTCACTTTGTCCTATTTATCCATCTCTTATGTCCTCCTTTCAGCTTGTTTCTTTTGCCCTCACTTTTTTACCTTTTTGCTCCTCTTTTTTCACACTTAATAAAATTTACCACCCCGCATTGAGCGCAATATTCTAAGTGGAGAAATCTTTACTGTGGGTCCTGGGTAGCTTTCCTTGTTTGCAGTGGTTGGAAAGTTATCGAACGCCTCACTGCAAACCGGAGGGTCCAACATGTCTTCGAATGAGGCCACTTAAAATATTTTCGGTAATTCTCCTCGCCTAATTAACAAGATTATTCATAAAATACACAATAAAATTTGACCAAGCGCATTTGCAAAACGATCTCACAAACATCAGAGACTTATATTTTCAGCATCCTGACTCCATTTAAGGCACTGGTTTGTTTATTCTTGCATCATCTTGTTTGGACCATTTGTCCATTTGTTTATAAGTTATTTCATGCATGGATGCTTTAATTATTCATATCGTGTTTTGCAAGTAGCAACGTGGATTGCTTAAACTGTTTATTGTGTATATCAAAACTCCTAAACAACATTAATTCTCATATTCCATCTAAGAGTCATTAAAAACAACTTAAAGAGCCTTAGATAACCTTTTTTTAGGGACTACCCCCCTTGGCTTCGTTAGGAGATAGCCTAAACGGAGGAGCTGGGATCAGGTGACAACACTTAGCTCTTTGCTTGCCCCCAAGGCCACACCTTTTTCGCTTAGGGAAACATCAGTCCAAAAGATTTATGCTGACGGTGTGCATTCGGCGGACAACAGAGTCATCAACCGTCACCCCAAATAAGAACTAGTCTTTTGTAAATTCTTTAATGTTAACATGGGAATGATATGTTCTTAAATCATTAATCCGATGAACTTATTGAATATATACTTATGGAGTATATTACCATGTTTCTGTATACTATGTTATATAGTGAGTCATGATAAATAGTCAAATGCATATTAATTGCCATGTACATTGATTATGCATATGTGCATTACTACAGATGGTCTACCTAGGACATTCTCGGATTACAATATAGCATCATTATAGAATTATAGAGATAATGATCATGCCTTCCTCACAGTTATTAGATTCAGTGCCTGTTGTTGAGTTTTATATGGTGGCCAATCCCAAATTCGAAAACTAATATAATATTTTTTGTTGTACATGAGATCCCTGCAATTTAATCACATATTTGTATACCTATTTGGACACTTACTAAGGAATATTCCATTAGATTTATCATTATTCCCACAAATCAATCACTTCTATAGGGTGGTGACTACATTGCACAATGTTCTACAGTTATGTTTTCATTATTATGCATAGATTTGATACACTCAGTGTTCTCCAAATCTATTGATGGGTTTGGACACCCATTTGTACCTAATATCAATCTATAGGGTTCATGGAAAAACGATCCTTTAGTTCATACAGTTCTATAGGAATCACTCAAATACTATTAGTGTTCAGCCTACAGAATTTCATGATCATGCATGGATTTGATGCATCCATTAGATGCACAATAACATGGAATTTTTTTGGCACTTACTTGGCTTTTCCATGCCTTTAGATATCCCAATGACTTGGTATTTCAATGTTTTTCAACCATCAAGGGGTTTTACATGTGTATTTCAGCAAGTTGACAGACTATTACAACTCACTACTATGGTTTATCAATCTATTTGTTTAGGTTGAGGAAAATATTATTATTTGATCCTATCCTAGTACATTTTATGTTATGTTTTGACATTGATTTGCACTTTACTATATTGTATGAGGTTCTAGATACTACTACTATTGAAGTCGATTTGATTATGTGGCACTTGGGCACACATGTTGAGGTACTACTTTATGATTTGGCACATTGACACACATGTTGACTCTTGAGGCTTATTGGTATCATCTACCCTTGATCTCATTTTATGATTAGATCTCATTCCCTGATCTACACTTCTCCACATGGATCAACTTGCTCAACGATTTGACTCATGGAGGATATTTTGACCAACAATTTTCCTTAAGAGACTAGCACATGGTTTAGTTGTGTTCATGGTCTTGAAGAGGCACATGGTATTTGTCATTATTTTATTATTGTTTTTACATGGTCTACATGATTTGCACTTCTATAGGAAATGACTTAGCATTCTCTTTGCTACTTTCGTTAGATCTTGCGCAGGGATCAAGGATATTAGCCATCAATTTGTATTTTTCTCATCTCTTGAGATCATCACTCATTATTGTACTCCTGAACATGGTCCAAACCATACTTGCCCTCCTTGTGCTATAAAAGGAGAGGACAAGCTCATTGTGACTCATTGGATTGGAAATATTATGCCAAAATAATAATAAAGGTCTAGGATTTCTACTATTTGGCCAAGTGTTCTTGTGCTTAATGATAATATTGTGTTTGGATTTCCTTTTTTGCTTTCCATAACTTCATTGTTTTCTTCAACAAAGCTTATAGGTAAAATCTATCATATTTGTTTTATTAAAGTAAATAAGTAATAGGGATTGCCAACAAGACTCCTTTTTTTATTTGATTAATAATCTTGCTTTGATAATTTATCTAACCCCGTTGTGAGTTTTTTTTAGGTATTGGATTTCCAAGAAGCCTCCTTTTCATTGATCAAGCTTCAAGTGGTACAAGGAAGGGATTGTTCCTCTCCTTTCATTTCTTACTACTATTTCTAAAATTTCTACTTCACCATTGTAACTAGCCTTGAGATCTAGATCCACCTTATTAGGAAAGTGCTACACATGCCTTTCCTTGTAATACCTAATCACAATATCTAAGGGTAAGGAAAGTAAACACAAAAGAACATAAGAAGATAACTAAACTATAACTATAAATCTGAGTAGTGGTATCTTGTTTCTTTTGATGGTTATCATGGTGAATGTCTCTTATTAGTTTGTTGTTATGTTCATATTGCATGCTTTATTTTACAACAAACCATTTAGTGTGTTGAATGCTCTTAACATCTTCTAGAATTGTGTAATGTCAAGTTGAATGACTTGTTATTTCATTTCAGCTTTATTTCAAGTTATTTCTTTTACCTTGCATGTTTACTATTAATGGAAATTAATCTAAATAAGTTCCGCATTAATTACTTCCTCTACTAGTAAAAAGAGGGTTCTAAGTCAATAGCGACATCTCGTCAAATCTTCCGAATTGACCCATCCTATGGAAGTTTTCAGTCATATTGTCTTCCTATTGTTAATGAAGTTCTCACTACAAGGATCATCATGACATAGCCTAGGATGTCATAGATTTTATCCTCCGATACAACGTCAAATCACAAGATTTATCCCTATGTAAAAGAGGTAACCTTCAACCCAAGAGTACCTAGCACTTTGGAGAAAGATATGATGTCGTTCTTTTGGAGAAAGTGTTGATGAAATTGTCATTGATGCCAACATGGACTTGCAGTGGCCCCACAGGTTGTCTTTGATGCCACCAAGTCCCACTTGATGTGCCTTGGATCCCTTACAGAGTGGGTTTGTGCCTTGAAGCACCTTGTACCCAGTTGACAAGGTCCTTGTACCCACAAGGTTGGATCTTGAATCCACCACCTTATTGAAGATGTTGAAGACCCTATTGATGGTGCTAAAGACCCTAGAGATGGTGCTGAAGCCTTGGTGGACGATGGAGAAGCCTTAGATGGGTTGGAGAAGCATTAATGACCCATTCGGTGGTCATTCATGCTCTAATGGTGTCATGGTACCCCAGGAGAACGCCTAGCAACCCCACAGGTGATGTCATGATGAATCTTGACCCTTGAAGATCCCCTTGCATAGTTAAGGTGGTTGAAGAATCCCATGATGCCTCTTGCTTGATGATGAAACCCTAAAGAAGTCTTTGGACCCACACTGAGTGGTTTGATGATCTTGCAACCCTTGTTGGGGTCATGGATCTCTTGTATGATGATGATGACCTTGTATGGTCTTTGACATGCTATGGAACCCTTGTATATGATCCTTGTCCCCTTAAAGGTGATGATGTGGTCATTGTTGAATTGATGAAGACTTGGAACCCTTGATGATGACCTTGATTCCCTTGGTATGGTCTTGGATCCCACTACTTGCATTTGACGTGGTTAGGGCATGAGGAAGACCTTGCACCCACTTACATGGTGGCATGATGGCATTACGATGACGACATGGCCTGTGGGGACCTAAGATGTTTGTGGACAAAGGTGGAGCATATCCTAAGACCTTGAATAAGGGTCCTTGGACTCTCTTATGGTAAGAAGACTATTGGGGTGTTGATGACTTAAAGACATCCCCTTATGACTATCTAAATGGTAAGAATATGTGACATGACAAAAACGGTTGTGTGACTCATCCTTACGATATGACTTATAAGCATTAAAATATTATATCATTCAAAATCAAAATTAAAAATTCAAATTACAAAATAAAAATAAAATACTTACCTTCCTTCCACACCTTGAAGTTGGCCCTAGATTAAGGATGTGGAAAAACATGAAAGTGTCTATATAAACAAGCAATCTCACACTTAAAAATACATCCAATGTTGATGAAGAAAACTAGCTCGCTGACTATGGTGAGCTGTGGTGGAAGCAACAGAAGTAAACAGTCCGAATTTTGTAGAGAAATAACAGTCCGAATTTGCAAAGTTGACTGAGGTCAAGTGACCGAGGTAAAAAAAAATGTAGGAGCAACAAACACACGATTTTGAAGGGCTGAAGTGTTTTGGGGTGATTCTTGGTAGCCATATGACTGTGATTTTTTGGGTTAAAAACAATCCTCTTCCTTTCTTTTTTTCTCTTTTGTAACAGCATTTGACTAAGTATGAACTGAGGCAGCAAAGGAGCAATGACTAAGGTTTTGATGACTAGGAAATTCGGTCGAGCCAAAAGCAATATTTTTTTTCTTTTTCTTGAGGTTTTTACAATGTTCACAACAACAATAGACCAGAGTTTTGCTTCAGACTAGGGATGGTCTTATAGTAAAGTGAATTATTTATGTGTTGATACTTTCCCATGCTATGATGAACTCTTTATTATGCACACTCTGCTATACACTCTATGATACATACATATTAATGATGCATGCCATGAGATGATACTTACTCTTTATGATGCACACTCTGCTATACACTCTATGATACATACATATTAGTGATGCATGCCATGAGATGATACTTTCTATATACATGATGATGATGATGATGATGCTTGTATGCTGCCCTAGTTCCAGTGCATTGACAAGTTACACATACAATGATGAAGGTATGTATGCTCAGAAATTTTGTGTACCTTGGAAAGCTTATACAGTGAGATGCTAGATGCCTTATGAACAATTTTTGAAGTGATATGCAAGAAGTGTTTGTGAATATATATGATGTGCAAGAGTGATGATGAAAAGTGGCATCTATATAGTGAGCATACAGTACACAGTGGTATATGTGTAGTGATGTACAATATATATACAGTGGTTTGTACTAAGTGGTATGTACAGTAATGAGTGAACAATATTGATTGTATACAGTACATGCTATAAATTGATGATACACTCCTATTCCTTGTCATGTTACACACTATGATGTACACTATAATGAAAACCCTATAGCCTATGGTGTGGGATACCATATGATGATGCTTGGTGATATGATACTACTTGATCACAAGGAATCCTTGTTAACAGATGCCCTATGATGACGATGAAGTATGCCATGAGGATGAGGATATGATGTTGATAGTGTCTTGAACATTGTTGATGTTGCAGACCTTGATGACTTGATGACATGTTCAGCAGAAGTGTCTCTTGTATGAACAAACCTTGACCAGTGTTGCAGCAGTGAAGGATGATGCGCAGAGAAGTTTGACCAGCAGTATGATATACCTTTAGCAGAAGACATGATGAGTGGCATGGAAACAGCAGTGTTGATGAGAAGAGGTTGATGAACATAAGTGATTGGGCAGTGGATTGATGACAATCAAAGATTGGCATCAAGCTTGCAAGAGCGGATTGATGACAATCAAAGATTGGCATCAAGCTTGCAAGAGGAATCTTGCACTTGAGGATTGGACTCCTCGAACCATTCTTAGTTGGAGCTAAGAAAACCAGAATGGGTCATGTTACAAGATTTGGTGCTGATTGAAATCGAGAAGATTGTAGTCTTCTATGTACAATAAATAAAGATCAAAATTACATATATTCTTGTGTCTCTTTTGATGTGATGTTGTGCTTATGAATCATGATGAATATTATTATGTAATCAATACTTGATATACTCTAGTTGATTAAAAGAAGGTAAAAAGTGTATAATTGCTCTCACACTGATTCACCTCCCCTCTCAATGCTGCCATTGTGTCCAACAGAAAGGTGGTTTGGAAGCTTCCCTGCAACCAAGTAATTAAAATTATTTGCATACCATGGAGGGTGAGTAAATAATGCAAAGAGATGCTTATCATGATAGCTATCCTCTATTAGTAAAGCGCCACCTTCATTAGTAAGTCTAGAGAGGAATTCTATCACAACATTTTCCCTTCCAATATTATCAATAACGGCCATATGATATATCAAATCCTTGCAATAACAACAACCACCTCGTCACTCTTCCATTAGTGATGGGATTGTTCATTAAATAATGTATGGTTGAATGATCGATATGAACAAAAATGGGATAGTCGTTTATATAGTGACGAAATTTATTAATGGAATAAAAATGGAAGGGAACTCATTCTCAATTACTTCTTAATAAAAACTACGGGAGCCAGTTCTTGTTGATGAAGTAGATGGTGAAGGATTTTTCTCCTCGTGTTTCCCAACGCCGCTCCAATAGTTTTGTCTGAAGCATCTGTAGAAATATGAAATGGTATAAACCAGTTGGGACCCCATAGGATGGGAGCCTCTGAAAGTTTCATCTTAATGGATTCAAATTTAAGTTGGCATTCATTGTCCAGACGAATTCCACATCTTTTGAAAGCAATGAAAATAAAGGAAATGTTAATTTAGTAAAATTTCAACCAAACAACTGTAATAACTAGCATGGCCTAAAAAATGCCTTACCTCTTTTTGTGTTCTTGGACTTAGAAGACTTAATATTACCTTCACACTTTGGTTGGATCCACCTATATTCTTGCAAAAGAAATGTAATTACCCATAACAATACCCTCAATTAATATCATAAAACATTTTTCATTGATGAGGGACAGTTTTTTCTCCCTACATCTCTTCATTACTTTCCCTAAATTAGTCAAGGATTCTTTGAATGTATCACCATATGTGGTGAATTCATCCATATTTACCCATAGTCACTGGATTCGGCCCTAGGCCTAACCGCACCCAAATCTGATTCTTTCGAATCGGATTCTCGGATTCTTCCACCTCGTTTTGACTAATATAAAGTTGTTTACATAGGATAATTAAGGTTAATTAGGGTTAAGGTTCTGAATCCCTGATTCCTAATTTTGGGATGAGTGTCGCACCCATATCGGATTCTTTAGCTGATTTCGATCGCACCCACAGTTCGTGTAACCTTGTATTTACCTCTACACAGTTGTGAATTAGGTCTAAGAATATATTGAGAACTTCCTGCTGAAAGGTAGTCGGTGCATTACACAGTCTAAAGAGGAGTACCTGGTAGGAGAAATCTCCCCATGGGTAGGTGAAAGAAGTTTTGTCTTGGTACTCGGGGGGGGCATTTGGCTTTGGTTATATCCACTGAACCCATCGAGGAAGGAAAAGTATTCCTTTATTTCCAATGTATCAAGAACCTAGTCGATGAAGGGTAAATGAAAGTGGTTTTTGTGGGTGGCTTTGTTCAATTCCCTATAATCAACACATATTTGTCACTTTCCATTTTTTTAGGACGATCATAAGAGATAAAACCCATTGATTGTAAAAAATGGGATATATGAATTCTACAGTAAGTAATTTTTGCAGATCATCTTTAACTGTATCTCTCAAGAGCGGGCTCATGCAACATTTGTGCTGCCAAACAGGATGAACATCATTTTGAAAATAAATATGGTGGGTGCATAGGTCAGCATGAATTCCCTTCATATCCATGTATTCCACGCAAATGCGTCTTTCTATTTTTTCAAAAGATGCATCAGTTGTTCTTTATGTGAAGGACACAACGGTGGGTTAATATTCAAGGTCTTTCTAGGCTCGATTTCTACCAAAATGCTAGTGAGTTGCATATCAAGGTAGGGATAAATTAATCTTGGCGAGTGAGTTTTGTATCTAAAGACAAATCCATCACATTATTCTCTTGAATGGCAACTTGCATCATAATGTCCAAAAAGTGAAAGGTTAGTTGAGAGGATGAAGATGGGTTGACAAGAAAACTACTGATCACATCATCCTTTGTTTCATCCTTAAAATAAAGTGCTCTATCAAAGGTAAGTAGTTGTTGGACAATTTTAGTGTCACGGTCCTCATCTTCCACCCACATTGGACTTGCATATTTTATGCTTGGTCTAGAAGGGGATATAGAGTGAATTACCATGGGATATTTTCATACTACTAGATCTGCATCTGATGTATGCATCAACAATAGCTATCCATGGTCTTCCTAAAATTACGGGATGACCCCCTAAACAAGATTTCGAGTGTAGAACTAGAAAATCAGCAGGATATTCCCATGATGAATCCATAGAGATGGTTATATCTTCTAGGATTCCCTCTAGTCAAATAATAGATTGGTCTGCTAGTTCCAAAACTATGGGGTTTGTCTCATTGAATAATCCAAGCCCTTCCATGGTTTCTTTCCTCATTATGTTTATGGTAGGTCCCAAATTGATTAAGGTATTTGGAATGTGAATTTGGTTGATATGAACATCAACTATTGGACTACCAAAATCCATGTATTTGGGGATCATAACCTTTCCAATCATTAGGTCTTCCAATTGACCAATCATGTGTACAATGGGGGGATCCTTAGCCTTCCTATCAAGTTTCTTAATGCTCATATATTTGATAGTTTTGGCATATATTGGGTATCCTTAATGGCTTGAAATAATGGAATCTTAATGCACACATTCTTTGATTCTCCCAACAAATCAAACTTGGGTTGCATGACAGGTTTTTTTAGACTTACCCTTTCTAGGTATTGAGGAAGTTGAGCGACCCCTATGGGTTTTAATTGGTCAAGATTTCTTGGGGAAATGGGTTGTGGTGTCTCAAAAGGATGTTTTCTAGATTTTCCTTTAGAATGTCTTGTTTATGATTGGTGAGGCCCATCTTCATCATGTTCTGTGATAATTGACTCCTTGATCCAAGATGGATGTCCTGACAATCTACATGGAAGATAGAATAAGCAGGGTAACCCAAGTAGTTCAACAGTGTAATCATGTTGCAATGCTTTATTATTTGGGTTAGTATTTGGTTGTGCAAGCAACTGAGGCCTTGGAGGAGGGTTATTTGTAGAGATTCTAGCAAGAAGCTGTAATTGTTTCTATCGAGATGATTGGGCTTACTGTGCTAAAAATTGTGAATTTCCAAGAAATGACCCCTGCCATCCTTATGGAAATTGGTAGCCTTGGGTTGGTTGTGTTGTCCATTATGCCCAGGGTGTATAAGGATACCATGACTGAGGAGGAAAATGATATTTGTTCTTGTTGGGAAGGATATTGTAATTGTTTATTATCCCAATAAGAATTAAAAAACTGAGTATGGTCTTGATTCATACATGTTGGCCTATGCTGGCAAGCTTTCTTTGGAGCTACAAAACAAGCTTGTCCTATTTATGTCTCGGTTTCCTCATATGTTTCCATCAAGCTGAGAAAAGATGGGAAGTTGTTGGTAGAATGATCTTGCTCCCAAATACTACAAATATCTATGTTGTTAAGTGAGCATTCCGTCAGGTGACGTTTTTTCCTACATTTGGAGAAAAACATAGCCATGGACTTTTCCACTTCTACCTTTTTTTGCTTAACCTACAATGTATCCAGCTGAGATGCCAAGGAAGTCAAAATATCAGTTCTAAAATGATCAAGCAAATAACCTAATTCAGTGTTTGTGACTCATCTTGTTGTTGAGTTTGTATCTTTAAGAATATCTTCCCTCAATTTTTTCCCAACCTTAGATATCCCTCTTGAGTACCTCCTGCAGAGATTTCACATTTAATCGAATTCCACATTGGAGATACCACCCTTTCCCATCAAGTTTAAGATTTCCACATATTCATCCTGTAAATTTTCCTTTAATATTCAAACTAGGGCTAACAGTACATGCAAATCTCTATCGATAACTACACATGAATATATTTTACAGTATGCATCGGAATCTAAAACTAAGAAATAAATCACAACATCACATCATAATATTAACACTATTATTTTGGGTATGGAAAGCCCCAGAAAAACCCAATATGGGAAAATCGTTGCAGCAGTCAGATATAGATTTTATTACGAGAAAATATGGAGCGTTTACAATACTGCAAATTCACTCAAACCCGGCAAATGCAGTTACACAGCAGAATCACTGGGAAAAACCCTAGCTAAACCTCAACACCCTCCTTTGTGAGTGTACGACCAGTTGTATGAAGCTCGGTGATCTTGCTACTTGCTCCTCCATCTTCCCAGCTAAATCCTCTGTCCGACTTTCTCTCCATGTCTGTATCTTGTCTCTGTCGAAATACAAGTGTGTGTCCTCTCCACCAATTGATCAAAATGCACCAAGTCTAAGGGCTCCGTAGAATTTTGCTCACTATGTGGGAAAGGATTCCTGATGTTCTTCCCCAAAGCACAACCCTTGCCCAAAGCACAACCCTTGCAGTGGTTATGCTTCTCCTCCTGTACCTGAGGAACTCCAATGATAGCATGTCTCAAATGCTTCAGTGCTCCATGGTGTAAGTGTGCCATCCTCCTATGCCACAACTCACCCTTGTCGTTGTTGTTGCTGACTAGAGGCTTTGCAGGCTCAAAGTGTAGTCTGTACACTTTCCTGCTCCTCCTGCCAATCACCAGATCCAAGCTTCGATCTAACCCCTTGGGCCTGATTTATACTCTATGGTCACGAAACTTCACTTGATATCCCTTGTCCTCCAAAGTGGAGACTGATATAAGGTTCTTGTTCTATCCTGGAACATACATCACATCAACAAAACTTAGGGGTTTTCCAGACTCCCTCTCAAATGAAACAGTGGCAACTCCTTGTGCTTGATACCGGACATCATCACCCAACTCAACGTGGATCCCTGTTCCAACCTCCTGCAAGTCTCTGAAGAATCTCTTATGTCTAGTCATGTGACTAGAGGCTCCACTATTGATGTACCATGTGTTTCTCCCTATGGTGCTTGCCATGCAATCTATCAAGTAGAACTCCTCATAGAAGTTCCTGCTGAACTCATCCACCTTTGCAAATCCAGACAACTGAGTGTTACTCTTATTCTTCCTGTCTTGGCGCTGGGAGGCAAAGTGTCCCTGCTTGTGGCAGATAAAACACTTGACCTTTGACACGTCAAGGTTCTTCTTACCATCCTTCTTCCTCTTTTCCTTCCCCTTGCTCTTTCCTATAAGGGCTAGATCCTCCTCATCCACAATCTGTGGGGCACTACTGGATGAACCTGATCCTTGACCCATGTGGGTCTCCTCCTTCACAAAATCATCCCATAGTCTTTTCCAATCAAGGAGCTTCTCCCTAGCGACAACACCTTTGACAAAGGTGTCCCATGGCTTAGAGAAGCCATTGAGGGCTATCCGAACTAGCTCCTCATCCTCAGTCTTAGAGCCAACAACTCTAAGCTCATCCCTGATCTATGTGAGCCTCGTGAGATAAGCCACCACTCCTTCTCCCTTGGCCATATTGGTGTTGCACACCCTCTCTTGCAACACCATCTTTTGGTTCTCATTCTTGCTTTGGCACAGACTTTCCAAAGCCTTCCACATCTCTAATGCGGTCTTCTTACTAGAAAGGTGACGAATTATATGGTCTTTCACTCCGTCCATGATAATCAGCATGGCTCTAGAATCAATCTTCTTCCAAGCTATCAGATCTGTCGAACCTATGGGTGCAACCTTCATGGAGTCAATGTGCTTCTCTGCATCACTGGCGTCCAGGATCCTTGTGATCATTTCTTTCCATGTAGGAAAATTCTGATTACCCTGGATTCTATCCTCCACTCTCAACCGCATGGCCATAGTAAGTGTTACCTATCAAACCTTAGATCTCCAATCTAAGTTTGTGTCTTCAATAGATATGCCCCTGATCTATCACTGCTGTTGCAAATCTCTCAACTTTAGCTCACCAGAGCTCTGATACCATGTAAATTTTCCTTTAATATTCAAACTAGGGCTAACAGTGCATGCAAATCTCTATTGATAACCACACGTGAATATCTTTTACAGTATGCATCGCAATATAAAACTGAGAAATATATCACAACATCACATCACAATATTGACACTCTTATTTTGGGTATGGAAACCCCCGGAAAAAACCAATATGGGAAAACCAATGCAGCAGTCAGATATAGATTTTATTAGGAGAAAATATGGAGCATTTACAATACTACAAATTCACCCAAACCTAGCGAATGTGGTTACATGACAGAATCACTGGGAAAAACCCCAGCTAAACCTCAGCACCCTCCTGCGTGAGTGTACGACCCAGCTATACGAAGCTCGGTGATCCTGTTGCTCGCTCCTCTGTCTTCCCAGCTGAATCCTTTGTCTGACTTTCACTCCCTGTCTGTATCCTGTCTCTGTCGGAATACAAGTGTGTGTCCTCTCCACCAATTCATCTCTCTTTTATAACTTTAGGTAAAGCGAAAACCCTAATTTCACTTTCACTTAAAGTCAATAAACAATTAGGTCCCTTTAGTTATTTTCCAAAGTAAACTTAGGAAAAATAATTAAATACAATTGGCTTCCTAATTTAAGTCTTCTACATGCAAGAACACATGCATGTAGGAAGACCTTCCTTCTTGCTACTAGTTTAACACATCCTTCATTTTTTTTATCATAATTGTTTTCAGTGCTTCTTTTCCTAACTTGTTATGTTTGGACCTCTGTAGAATATATTGAAATCAATCAACATAATCATCCAAGCTTTTCTCCTCCCTTTTAGTCATTTTAAAATTTTCTTCACACAGATATTTGACGTTGCAGTAATCTTTAGGAATGCATGTTTCATATCATCCCACATTTTGATGGTATGCCCTCCAAGTCCCATAAACCATCTCAGGGCTACAATTTTTAATGTAGCAAGAAACAATTTTAGTTTTTGTGCATAAAAAATATCATAATCGTGGCATAGAATATCAAATTCAAAGAGAAAAGTATCGATGTCTTCACTTGACAATCCATGAAAAGTGGGCAAGGCTAAAAAAGGAATATTTTTCATTGATGCTTCTCCTCTAATATCCCCAATTGGAAATGTGAAAGTTGTGTTAGATCCAACCTCCTCATGTACCATATTGATTTGTGTTAGATCCAACCTCCTCATCTACCATATTGTCCTCAAAATTTTCAAAGAGATGACCTGCAACCCTCAATTACTCGAAGGGGACAAAATCTTCTGGTTCGTGGACATGATTAAATTGGTTCTCAAACTCTGAAGTTCATTGTCCACTAATTAATTCATCCATATACCCCTGTCCTTCTGTATGAGGATAGAACCGAACTTCAATTGGTGAAGATGATTCAACTTTTTCCAAAGTTCCTAGTGGAGGATTTCCTTGTATGTTGATATTTCCACGTCCTCCTCGTCCTCTTCTACCTGCAAGTCTATTAGTATTGGGGGTGGATCTTACTGCACCATGTGCTCTAAAATTTCCCCTATGACTCATGCACACCTCATTCCTTGAACACAGTGGAGTAGGAACGCACTTGCAAAATTATGAAGTGAATGAATAGGTTCTTACCTCTTGTCTTACGATGCCCTTTTCCCCATATTCAAGACACTTTGTGTATGCTTATGAATGCAAAACACCATGTATGAGATGTCTTAGAAGGATTCAGTCCTACAATTATCTCTTGACGAAAATACCAACACTATATGTCCACTAAAAACCAGTGCTAGATGTACTATTGCGCCCTCAATCAATGGCGCCAAAAATGTCAAGAAAATTAATTGCTTACAAAAACAATCAACTCCTCACAAAATTACTTGTCAAACCAGGGTCAGTCCTTTGTTTCAACTTATCATGCATTATATCTGCAGGCAATAAATTCTAATCATGCATTGGCTTTTTTGATATATGATGTAGTATAGTGGAAAACTAAATAAAAACTCTGAATCAAAAGCAAATTATGGAAGGCGCTCTTTAACTATTCAATTCTAATGAAACCTTGAATTGACCCAATTCATATCAATTATGAGTTCAAAACCCAAATGACAAAATCAAAGCTATCACACAATAATGAAAGAAAGCCCAACAATATACTCATCTTTGTATTCCATAACCACCTTTGGACATGAATCGGAATAGAGGAACTATTAAACTCATACTTACCAACACACATAGACTATTACGAATTGAGAACAACAAACAAACGAAATTACTCTATTGAAATAAACACATCTACAAATAACAAAAACGATAATTGTTCGTGGGAGTGGGCCCTCCTCCTCTGAACAAGGTAGCAAGAGTACTTACAATTAGCTAATCAATCATAGAATACACATACGAAATTACTTTACGATTCTAATATTTCCTCGCGGACGTTAAAATATTTCCTTCCTAATAGTCTTTGATATTAATGCAAACTATAACACAACATAAATTCATAGAAATAAAATAGAAGTCGGGGATTTCACTAACAACATAAATCCCTTTTTTTATAAAGTTCCAAATGTTCAAAGATAGTGTATAATCATGCTGTGAATCCATGATTTGAGACGTTCCAACTATTAAAGCCAAAAATGCATAGAAGTTCCATCTTTGCAACATAAAACATTGGTGCGGTTACACAAATTGATCTCTGTGAAGAACATCCTATTCTAGAAAACTATTCCTAGTAAACAATTGTCAGTTGTTAAAATTGTTCAACAAACTGCGTGGAAGATTTTGCCCAATGGTTGGTATTTACCCACATCAACTTATTTGCAACTTCCACAGCAGATCTTGTTTTGCAGCTTCTAAAGCATATGCTCGTTCTGCAGCTTTTGCAGTAGGTATCCGTCATGCAATTTCTGTAGAAAAACCCTTATGGCTGAAATATGCAACCACTCACGATGAGAGCCAAAGGATATAGCGTTATTTTACTTCTGCATTCAAATGTTCAACGAAGTATAGAAAATGTTACTAAAAATAGCTAGTGTTAGGACTCAATATATTCCATCAAAAGGCCTTGTTTTGTGGGAAAAGGATAACCAAAATGAGGCTAAGGACTGGGAAAAAAGAGTAACAAAATAATGACAAATCCAAGGCTCAACACGAAGTGTACTTCATTTCAAACCTATTAATTTTTTTAAGTACACTTAGTCATCCTATAAATCAATTGAACTTGTAGTTGAGAAAGCTAGCCACTTTGTTCTGTTCTTAGGCATTGCATGTGGAAATCGAGATTTCACCTAGGAGATTAAGGAGACCTAAATCGAGAGAGGGCTACCTATGTGATACTGGGCAGTATATCTCTTAGTTTTGCTAGTTTAAGCAGACAATTTTTCTTGCAATCATAACTGCTAAGTTTTGCAGCAACACGGGTGTCCCTAACAAAAAAAATGACTTAAAGTCTAGATAGAATATTTATTAATTGGGGCTGTCTAAACTAACTAAGTACAATGTATTTATGTGGTTGTTGAAGAAACATGCACTTAATGAAATAAACTTAAACACCATAACAATATGTGGTTAAGACTTGACCAATATAGAATGAACAATACAATAGATTAGATTCAAACTAAAATGGTTCCAATAAATATGAAATGGAAACCAAGAAGTATAAACAATACTTATTACTAATTCACCGATGATATAGCAATTAGGAGTATGAATTAATAATCAATCTAGAGCATATGACAAGGTCTAAGGTAAAACTTTCAAGCTTGTAATAGGCTTAAGGATTATTAATTAATTTATGTTAGACATATATCTTAATAATCCAATAGAGCTAAACCAACAAGATATGATAAATAACTTGAAGCAAAGCTGAAATGTCTTAGAATTCTAAAAGTAATCACACTTAATGATAGATAGCCATGAACTTGACAAGCAATTAAATTATGTCATTTAGTGATTAATCAAGAGGTTAGTGGTTAAAACCACTATTATTTCCTCTTGTACTTGATTAATAACTTATGTATTTAACTTACAAGAGAAAAGACAATTATGGAAATGAAGAAATTTAAGTGCAATTTCTAGAATTAAAAATCTAAGTAAATGCTTAAATATATATTTGAAGCTAAGGCTTCACTTAGCTAGATTATGCAATATACTGGAATTTAATGCAGAAATTTAAGTGCAATTTCTAGAATTAAAAATCTAAGTAAATGCTTATTTGAAGCTAAGCCTTCACTTAGCTAGATTATGCAATATACTGGAATTTAATGCAGAAATATCTATATGTAACTGGGAAAATAAATGATATACAATCAGACCTATAAGAGTTACTAAATATTGTTTTACACACTTATTTGTAAATCCCAAATTGCAAAAATTTAGTAGTTACCCCAATGAAATGATAATGAACTTGTAAAACATGAAAGATAACTACAAAATCTAAATACTAAAGATATGCAATAAAAGTAAATCTGATTTACAAGTCTTGTTTTGATAATGAACTTGTGAAACATGAAAAATAACTACAAAATCTAAATACTAAAGATATGCAATAAAAGTAAATCTGATTTACAAGTCTTATTTTGGAGACTTAACAATAACAAATCTAAGAAGAGATGATAAAATCCAAAATAAAATTTTCATTTTTGTAACCTAAACAAGTTACTCAATAAAGATATGTTATGGCATATAATAAATGGGTAAACACTAAATCTGAATTTAAGATTTATCTATGATAAATACGTCAAATTTAAGTTAGATTTAAGCTTTAGATATTCAAATAATCTAATTAGATCTATGTGAAATCTATGAATATTTAAATAGCTTTAGGCTTAGCAGATTTCATCAAAGAAAAGAAACTAATATTTATTTATTTTTATTTTAGGTGGATAGTTGTAAGAAGAAATTAGTGCCTCCCCTGTAGCAGGTGAGCAAGGAAGAGAGCAAGGAAGAGACGACATCTATCAAGAGTCCAAGTTAATCCACTTAGTCTAGAAAGACAAATGGCTCACAGTATGGACAAGTGGAGTTGATGGGGATGCATGGAACGAGTAGAGGTCTCTTCCCACCATGATGGAAAATAATGGTTATGCAATCTAGTAGAGCGTGGTGTTCATGGGCATGGGTTTGAAATATTGTTAGACCAAGCCACAATCATGAATTGGTTCCCTCTCCCTATATTCAATATGGCATTTTTTTACTTAAGCGAAGAAATTTGAAGGCTAGTATTGATATTATTCAAGGGGAAGTTGTTCTGGTTATTGCTCCTTTGTTCAAGTTAATGCGCCTTTGACCTGGAATGAGTTATGGGTGCAATTGAATGCTCAAACAAAGGAATTACAAGAGGCTCTAGGAATTTCCATGATTCTGCTTCAATGGAGGGACGCTCTTGAGACACCTCCCCCCTGGCGTACTTGCTTCCTCAATGGTTACTAGTAGTGTGGGAGGAACAAGGTGAAGTTTATCAGACTGATATTTGGACTTGGGACAAGTTTGACCCTCAAAGGATCAACATGGTGAAGGGTAGGAGAACTCAAGGTGGGAAAAGCAACCAGGGTAACACCCATATGCCACATGTGATCTAGGAGACAAAGGCGACCAAGGAAGTTTTCAGAAAGGTCACCTTGGCCCGTACCTAGACATTGATTGATAGCATGGAAGAATGGGTCGATCAAGGGAAAATTGGAATTGATTTCGATGCAATTCAATCCGATGTAGGTCAACCAGTTGAGGACACTAGAACACCCTTAACACAGGGCACCAAGTTAATGAATACAATGACACTCTACTAGCAGATGAAAACCCTCTTTGCCAAGGCCATCATGGACAACAATGAAGAAAATAAGGAAATCCCTCTTTAGATGGATGAAACTTAGGGTCTAATACTCCATGTGGAATCCACTCTGAAGCTTATTTCCATGGTGCAAGCTAAGTTGGGATCCAAGCTAGACATTTTGGATAAAACAACCACATGAACAGTGTTCAAGGAATGGTTTCCTCTCAAAAAACCCATCATGTTTTTGGTGGCACCATAGGTGCCTTCTACTGCTACTATCTCATATGATGTTTAATTCTAGTCCATGTATGTATGTTTGGTTTTGTGTTTACACATAAATTGTTAGTTTTGGCAGCCATCCTGTTGGATGGGCCTGTCTTGGCAATTAGTCTGATAGTTTTATTAGTATAGATAGGTATAGTCAGTCTGATAGTTTTATTAGTACAGATAGGTATAGGTATAGTTCTATTAGGAAGCATGATAGTTATATTTACTTTTACGGTCAGTTTGATAAGCTCATTGATTTTACTCTCAAAATAGTGGATTATAAACTTTGTTTAAGTGGCTAGTTTGATTTCCTTAGTGGCATACCAACTACATAAGACTGTATATTTTTTCTTGTAAGTTTATATAAATTAGGACCTAGCTTACAAAAACATATAGTGTGAAATACCTAACCTTAATTTTTGTACCTAGGAAAGTGTTCCCGTAGTGAATTTGTGCCTAAGTCACTAAAAGGGGAAAAGTGACATGACATCTCATTAATTACATGCGATGTGTAATTAATTCACTTTAGAGTTGTAAAGTGACTTTTTGATCAAATTTAGTGGTGGTTGAGAGAAAAGTGAAATCATCTCATCCATTGATCTTAGAACTCAAGATTCAATTAGGTCCCTTGGATCTTGTGTCCTTTCAATCATCCTAGGTGAGAAAACAAAAAGGTAAAGGAAATGTGAGAAGGCATTCATTTTTCTATTACAAGAGAATTGGAGAACTCGACTTGAGGAAGAGAGCACAAGTTGAAGAGAGAAAGAAAGAGAGAAATCATACACACATTACTAGAATGGAGAGGAGAGAATCCATATAGCAATGAAGGAAGAAAGGAAGCATGTATTCCTAGACAAGAAGAACAGTTGTAGCACTTGTTAATGCGTTCGTACAATCATTTAAAGCAGGAAGACAATACTAAGATTTGATATGGCGACAACAACAATGAGGCATGAAAATCGAGGCAACATTTAGGAACGATTTTCCAAACATCTAAATTATGATGAAGTTCTATAATGGCACAAAAAAAGGTGTTGATTTGAGGCAATATGGGTCATACTGTTCCGTATAGGCTTGTATAAATCATAACAGTGATTTCTATGTTTGTTGATCACGCTTTTCAAAGCGAAGAAGATGGCACAAAATTTGAGATAAGTCTGAAATTAATGTTGAGTATTTATCAGTTGTAATACTATCATTTGCATTTTCCTTAATAATAAAAACTCAATCTCTCTCATGGGTTTTTCCTGGTCCATTTGGCTAAAACACTATGAGTCTGAAAAATTTTCATGTGTGATTGAGTTTGATTTTCTGCTCATTAAATTGTTATAGTGTTTCAAGCTACAGTTTTAGTTTATGAGTAAAAAATTCCATTTACAGCAATTGTGACAATGAATGGCGCTAGGCATTAAACTAACCAACTGAATCAAAATTGAAACTAGGTTGGGAAATAGAGAATTTTTATTCATGGTATTAGAGCTTACTTAAAGTGAAGGGTAGAATACATAGGCAATGATTTTCATACTTGAGAGAGACCTTTCATTTTGTTCATCAGACAAACTTTGGAATTTGCATCTTCAGTGAGATGGCTACTAGGTTGAGGTTGGAGGACAGGTTGGACGGGGAAGCCAATTTCATTCCTTGGAAATCAAGGATAGTATTGATTTTGCAGGAGAATGAGTTGTGTGATGAAGTAGTGAACAAAACTCAATCTAAGCCAGTGCAGGTTCCCATAACCATAGATGCAACAGCGTTGGCAACCTTCAATAAGAAGAAAATCAAGGAAAAGAGGATCATCCTCGATGCAATGAAGGACCATGTTATCCCACATGTAACTGGTTAGAATAGTGCTCATTAGATGTGGGATTCCTTAACCAATTTGTACCAATGTTCCAATGAAAATCAAAATATTGTACTGAGAGAGTGTTAGGATTAATTAATCAATCCTCCCTTTAGCCACCATAATCTAATCGTCATTTCCTATCTTAGGAATTTATTGCCACCTCACTAGTGCCATGGAGACTCATCTAGGGCCCATATAACACTTGATGCACCAGTCTGCATGAGTTTAGGAGCTCCAAATGCCAGTCCCTATAATTTAGGAGCCCACACTGATTCATGGGAGTTCATCATCAACTCACCCTAATCTGTGTTGAGTTAACCTTAGAAGGGCATTAGTTAGTTAATATCCAGTTAGTCTAGTGCCACTTTTCCCTGATTCAAGGAGGTTAGGCACCTTTTCCTACCTACGTTGTTTAGTTAATTGATTGTGAACTGTTTTAGATGTCCTAAGTTAGATTAGTGAGCTCTTAGTGGTGATTTTCTCACATTGAGTTAGCACTAGAGTCATTCTAGGTTGGAGAATCCGATTCCTACCTAGTGTATTTGAATTATCCCTAATGTATCATAATTATGTTATAGAGAGGTTAATGATAATTGATGTAATGTTATGTTGACCAAATTTTCTCTCTTGGTTGTTCAATTTTAACCATGAATGTTTGATCAATGTACACTGAATTGCTTCTCTCTCCTACAACCTTCTTACACAGTTCATTCATTCAAGCCAGAGGATCCTAAGATTTGATAAATTAAACATAGTATCAAAGCAGTATTCATGCCAACTTCAAACATTGTAAACTTCCATTGATGCACCAAAAGCAATTGGGTTCCATATAATTCCTAGTATTCTTGCCTTGCTCCCTCTGTATTTTGTGCAGAGAATTCTAGCCATGTGTGATGCACTCAAAGAAAGTGCACATGTCAAAGTGGAGAGTGTTTGATTTGGTTTGACTTTGAATTGAAGTGTTTTTGCAGGTAAATTGAATATTTTTGAAGAATTAGTTGTTCTGTGAAGCTGCAAGATGGGTGATTCAATAGCCTTGACTCCCAGGATCCTCACACCCTTCAATTATCTTGAATGAAGGGATGATAGATAGATAGTGTTTCACAACAAAGGTCTGTAAAGGGTCACCATGGTCAAAGAGGTCGAACCCTAGAATCCTCTTGAGAAGTCAAAGTATCTAAAGAATTTGGATGAATCATTTGGCTTCATGTATATTCACATATCCAGGGAGTTACGCTTCCATCTTTATGGACTGAAAACTCCAAAGGAAGCATGGGAGAAGAACGAATCCCTATTTGGAAAGCAGGGGGAGCTAAGAGGCCATACTTCTAAGAATGAGTTGATTGCACTATAGCCCAACAAATTAGAAACTATCCAACAATTCTTCTCAAAATTAAAATCCCTTATCATGTAATGCAATTAGGGTGGGATTGATAAGAAGGATGAACAATTGGTGCTCTCAATTCTGAGCAAACATGGCTCAAAATTCTCAGTGTTTGTATCCACCTTTACCTCTGGGAGACTGACAACACCTAATTGGTGAATTCCATCCCTTGATGCCTTCACAAAATCTCTTATTCAAGAGAAAGACAAGCCGATACAGATGGGAGCTCTCAAAGCCTCTAAGAATTAGCCTCTCTTAACTGGGGATACTAAGAATACACAAGAAAATGGGAAGCAGAAAGGCAAAGACAAGAAGAACATTGATTCCAAGCCTAAGGATAAGCAGAATCCTTCAAAAGGAGCCTCAGGTTCCAAGAAGGACAAGAACAAGAAGTTTTACAAAACCAAGTGCTCTTACTACAAGAGATGAAATCATCACGAGAATCTATGTATGAAGAAAACCATAGAACAAATGTCTAGGCTCCTTGAATAGAACAATATTTCCCTTCCTGGAGGTGCAAAGAAGTCTGATGTTGGAAACAAGACTGAATATCATGAGAGATTACATGCTCTGAAAGCAAGTTTTTCTCAATCACAATATTTTCTCAGTGATTCTGGAGCCTCCAACCACATGGTTGCCTCCAAAGAATCATGCTCTTCTATGGATCTCTCTGGAGGACCTAGCATCAACATGGGAGATGACTCACAAATACTAGTTGTCGAGAAAGGTTCCATCAAATTTGAGCATGGAGTATTCAAGAATGTGCTCTATGTCCCTTCCCTAATAGAAAATATGTTGTCTACATACCATATGACTCACATTGGCTTACCCAAGTGAGTCACATATGATCTCGACTCAGTGGAGATCTCTGAATTTCCACTGGGAATCTAATAGAGAAAGGAGATGCAAATCATGCCTTCAAGGCATATGAATTTTCTCACTTTCTTCCTAACTCATATCCAATTGCTTGACTCATTCTAATGATACAAGAAGGATTTGGCATGAAATATTTCTCCATCTGAATTTCAAATATATCCAATAGTTGCACAATGAAGAGATGGTTGAGGGATTGCCTCTCATCAAGTCCTCTAAAGGTGTATTTAATGGTTGCTTGGTAGGTAAGCACCCATAGCGAAGGTATGGGGTTGGGAAGGCAAGAAGAGTTGCCTCTACACTTGATTTGGTTCACAATGATGTCTACAGACCAATTCCCACAGCATCTATGAATGGATCCATATACCTTTTGACCTTCATTGATGACTACTCAAGGTAATATTGGATCTACTTCCTAAAGTAGAAGTATGAGGTGTTTGAAACCTTTAAAATTTTCAAAGCCTTAGTTGAGAACACTCTTGGGAAGAATTTCAAAGCACTCAGATCAAATAATGGAGGAGAGTACTAATCAAAAGAGAATTCCAACAGTTGTGTGCCTTAGCAGGTATTCAAATGCAACACTCAATCCCATACACACTACAACAAAATGGTGTAGCTAGGAGGATGAACAGATATTTGAAAGAGATGGTTACATGCCTTCTTGAAGCAAGAAATATTCCTCCATATATGTGGGATGAAGCAGTAAATTGTGCTTCATACATCCATAACAGAGTGCCTCACAAGTTAGTGATTGGGGTCACTTCTTTCAAATCATTAATGGGACATAAGCCCAATGTCTCACATCTAAGGGTTTTGGCTCCAAATCATGGGCTAGAATTCCTACTAACAAGAGGAAAACATTCCAAGCTCAGAGTACTAAATGCGTACAACTAGGATCAGTGTGGAAGACATCGTCAATATATTGCAATGTCTATGATATATCGCAATGTCCTGAAGAAAATGATATATTACCCAGCAAAAATCATGATATTTTGAAAAGTCGCGTTGTTTTAAAATATCGTGACGTTTGCCCAATTTTTTAGCAAACATCGCAAGTCTGCGGAAAAGATCCTCAAGCCCGTGGACAGTCTGAGATAAAAGCCAATATTTTACCTTTTTTTGGTCATTTCACTTGCTTGTTCAGGGGTTTGGAGAGCAAAGGAGCTTGCGATCATTTTGCTTGGAGCCAAGGAGTAGATTCATTATGGTTTCTACCAACCATCACTGAGTTATTGTGGATTGGGGATTGATTTTGATCAGTGGTTTCTCAATTTGTAGGTATATATATCATTGTGTAACCATTTTCTCATTTTTTTTCTTTTTTTGATAATATTTTTATAGATTTAGGGTTCTTATAGAATAGGACATTGATTGGTTACATGAGGATTTGGACGAGGGGTGGGCCAGGTGGCAGCGGGAGGCGATAGAGGAGGTTGAGGATGATCTAGAGAAACACCTTTACAAGTGGTGGCTATTGGTCGTGGGAGTGCACCACCACTTTCAAAAACACAAACAGAGACAAGGACAACATAGTGAGCTATAATTTGACATAGAAGTGGCACTACTACTAGTAGAGAACGCCAGACTATGGCTTCTTCCTCTTCTAGAGGACATCAGACTATAGCTTCTCCTTCTCTTAGAACACATTAGAGTCTGTGCCACCCATAGGGAATTCTTCATCTAGAGGAAGAGCCATTACCAAAGCCAACACCTTTTTCCCGTAAAAGGGGTAGAGGGAATCACTATTTTGTTTTATTTGGTTTAATTATACTATGTAGTATGTAGATCTTGGTTGACAGTTGACTCATGATGATGAGATACATATATTATATTTTTTGATGATATTTTGAGGCTCTAGAGTCAGTACACGCATTACTGCTCGGGACATGATTTAGTATTGATGCATGATATGTCATTAGACATCTTATACATCATATATATATATATATATATATATATTATTTTCATATTTATGTGGCAATGTGTTTATTTGATGTTGTTGTTGCTTTAATGTTTAAAAATTTGAAAAAAAAATGAATATTTTTGTATTTTTTTTAAGTTTGGCGATATTTTTTAATACTTTCCTCGATGTTGCCGATAAGTTGTGTTTCGATCCCTCGACGATATTTTTTTCGACACGATGTCTTCCACACTGGATGGGATATGTAGATGATGCAAAGGAATACAAACTGACGGATATTGCAACCAAAAAGTGTTTCATAGAGCGTAGTGTTCAATTTGAAGAAGATCAAGTGCATGATCCACAACCAACTGAAGAAGGTACAATTACTCAATCATTTCCATTTGCAGATGATGATATCTTAACTAATATTTGAGATTTAGAGTATGAATATGAGGATCAAGATGCTCAATATCTTGATATTGAGAATGAACCTCAAGTAGACCTAGATCCAAATCCAACACCTGCTCCCAATCAAAGGCCTAAATGGGCCCAAAATCTCATTGAAGTTGTTGGGAATAATGTTGGATCCATATGACAGAAGAAGGACAAGATCTCAATATCAGGATGAAAACCTTGCACTCTGCCATACATATCCACTTCTCCCAGAGAAGTGATTCATGATGATGGGGTCAAATTCACAGTCCTATAAGGAGGCTTAGCATGATCCAAGATGATAGGATGCCATAGATGATGAGTTTAATTTGCTACAAGAAAACCAGACTTGGAAGATTGTCTCCTTACCTCCTAGGAGAAAGCTAATTCACTGTAAATGGATCTACAAGACAAAGCTAGAAATTGATGGGACCACTACCAAGTACAAGGATTGGTTAGTGGAAAATGGGTACTCACAAATCTATGGGATGGACTACAATGATACATTCACTCCTATTGAAAGAATGGAATCCATAAGGCTAGTTTTTGTCATTGCAGCTTTTGAAAAGGTGGGAGGTACATCCCACGGATGTGAAGAGTTCATTCCTCCATGGTGACTTGGAAGAGGAAATCTATATGAGTCAACCTGAGGGGTACACTAAATATTCCTCCTTGGATTGCAAACTGAGGAAATCTCTCTATGGGATCAAGTAAGCCCCAAGGGCATGGTATGCCAAGTTGATGCTTTCCTAACGTCACAAAAATTTGAGAGGTGCAAGTCTGACTGCAATTTCCACATGTAGCAAAAGGGAGGATTCTTATTGTTGATTGTTTTGTATGTTGATGAATTTCTCATTACTAGTGGCTCAGCTGCTGGATTGAGAGGGATCAAGTCAGCTTTGAGCAAAGCATTCTCCATGACTAGTCTAGGGCTGCTAAAGCAATTTATTGGTGTGGAAGTAAATCAAAAAGCTTCGGAATCATGATTACATATTCCATATACATAGGAGGTTTGCTCAAAATATTCCACATGACATATTGTAAAGCATCACCCCTCCCCTTCTTATCTGGCATCATGTTGGAAGAAGGTAGTTCCACACCACTAGTTCATAGTACACTCTACAGACAGTCGATTGGTAGCCTATTGTACCTCATCCATTTGAGGCCATATTTATCTTATGTTGTGAGTGTTGTTTCCATATTCATGCAGGAGCCACATGAGCTACATTGGAAAGAAGCAAAGCGCATCTTGCATTATGTGCAAGGTACGAGGGAGTTTGTGTTCCACTATTATGCTGGTGCACAACTAGATCTGATTAGTTTTACTGATTCAGATTGGGCTGGTGATAGTACTGACATGAAATCTACATCAGGATTTGTGTTCATGTTAGGATCTGGACCAATCTGCTGGTCAATAAAGAAGCAAGCAACTCTTTCTCTCTCTTTAGCTGAAGCAGAGTATCGGGGGGTTGTGAATGCAGCAATTCAGGCAGTTTGGCTACATGGGGTTTTGATAGAGTTTCGAATTAACACTTATCCTTCAATAGATCTCTTTTTTGAAGATCAAAGTGCAATCAAGATATCCAGTGATCCAGTAAAAAAGCATCGGACGAAGCACATTGAAGTCCACATGCACTACCTCTGGTAACTAGTGCATAGTAAGGCCATGATTCTACATTATTGCCCTACAAAGGAGCAGATTGCAGACATTCACCAAGTCTTTCATTGAAAAGAGATTTGTCTATCTCAGATCTCTTCTTGGTGTAAAGGTTAGATTCAGTTATTGTTCCTAGTTTTTCTGCTCATTTTGAGAGGGGGGGCTTCCCATGAGGTTTTCCCCATTTCCTCAGTTTGTTGAGCAGTTATTTTTGCATTAGATTGTATGGGTGACCTTTGGTATTAGTTTCCAGGGCCCAGGTTTTCCAAGATAGGATTAAGGGGGGTGTAAGGATTAATTAATTAATCCTCCCTTTGACCACCATAGTCTAATTGTCCTTTCCTAGCTTATAATTTTATTGCCACCTCACTAGTGCCATGGGGGACTCATCTGGGGCCAACCTAACACTTGATGCGCTAGTTTGCATGATTTTAGGAGATCCATAGGCCAAAGGCTCTATAATTTAGGAATCTACACTGAGTCATGGGATTTCAACATTAGTTCACCCTAGTCTCTATTGAGTTAACCTTAGAAGGGCATCAGTTAGTTCATCTCTAGTTACTCTAGCACCACTTTTCCCTGATTCAAGGAGGTTAGGCACATTTTTCTACCTACCTTGTTAATTTAAGTGACTGTGAACTGATTTAGTTGTCCTGAGTTAGATTAGTGAGCTCGCAATGGCGATTTTCTCACATTGAGTTAGCACTAGAGTCGGTCCAAGTTGGTGAATTCGAATCTTAACTAGTGTATTTAAATTCTCACTATTGTATCATCACTGTATTATAGAGAGGTTAATGATAATTCATGTAATGTTATGCCGACCAATTTTTGTCTCCTGGTTCAATTTTCACCATGAATGTTTTATCTGTTTACATTGAATTGCTTCTCTCTCCTACAACCTTCTTTCACAGTGAATTCATTCAGGCCTGAGGATCTAAGATTTTCTAAATTAAACAGAGAGAAGTTGAAGAGTATCAAAATGGACAAAACTGAGAGTGTGACATCTTACCTTACTAGGATCACACAGGTGAGAGATAAGCTTACAATAGTGGGGGAGGTTGTACCTGTTATAACTAGATCTTATTCTTAGTTTATCTGTTCTTTTTATCCTAATTTTCAACCGTTGGTTTAAAATGATTTTACATTTTATGTTGATTTTAAGAATTTTTGACAATCAATAATTTTGGTTGGATTTAATGCTTTTAATGGTTGAATTATTTAATTATTTTAGTTTTAAGGTTTGTCTTTTGAGCTTATTAGTTAATATGTACATCTTTAAGCTTTCAAAAACTTATAATAAAAGTTTATTCCAAGTTTTGATTTATAATCTAACTCTCATTTTTTAGTCCTTTGTCAAATATTTTCATGAGGAGATTCCTGTAGCAGCTCTGTTTTTCCTGTTTTTGGCATTGTCATTGGGAGCATATTACGAGGAGATGGAAATGAATTCAGGAAAACAAAAAGAGATTTTTGTCTACAATATACTATTTCACAAAAACCTCTCTCAGTTTTGAAACATCTGTTATCATTTGAGAGATTCGAATTCATCTTTGTGGCCTATTTTCAGGGTTTGAATTATTTAATAATTTCCTGTTTTAGTCACAAATTTTCAGAACGTATTACGATCAATTGAAGGGTAATTTTGAAAAAAAAAGAGAGGTTTTTGCTCATAACATACTCATTTAAAACAACCTCTCTCAATTTTTGCACAAGTGTCCCAGATCGAGAGATATGAAGGCATCTTTGAGACCCAAATTTTCAGAAATTCACCAAATTTCCCCAAATCCGATTTGTTGTTTTTGGGTTAATTGTCTTTAAATATTTTGAGTTATCATGTAACTAATTGATATAAATATTTCAAATTTAGACCTAGAATGTAGTTATGGAACTAATTTACTTTTATAATGATAAAAGGAAGACAAACATACAGTTTTGAGTGGCATTTTTCACTCAAGGAGAGGCTTTTGGAGCTTTGATTTCTCAAGCCAGCACTTATAACTCTTATGTAAGTGGATGACTGTTATTGATTATATATAAACTGATAAGCCCTTTTACCTATCATGTTTTTTCATTTCTGATTTGGTTGATTGCTCAGTCTACAATTTCATTTCATGTTTAAAGGTTTATTCATGTAAATGCTTATAGCCTGTGGATGAAGTTAGTGTTTCATGTGTAATGTTTATGGTTTATTGGAATGTGTTTGATCCCCAGTTTATCCAAATTGCATGATTCAGTTCTGTATTAGCTTGTTGTTGTTTATTTCCTCCTTGATTGATGAAGTTTTCAACCAAAACTAAAAACCAAAACCCTTAAAACCAATTTTATTTTATTTTTATTTGAGATTGTGTTAGCTTGTTCTTCTAGTAGTCTGAGAACAATTTCTGGCACTAACAGTACCTATCAATGAGCTAGTGCAGACAACTTTGAATAGCATGGCCAATTCATGGGATGTTTTCATGGAGGTCATTATATCTAGAGAGAACATGCATTCTTGGGATTGTCTCTATGATGAATTTGTTCAGGAGGAGACCCAAAGAGGATATGTCCAGGGAAGCTCTTCGAACTGTAAGGAGGATAAGGAGAATGTGACTTTGACATCCAAGGGGAAGAACAAGTCCACGAAGGGTCCCAAGGGTGTGGCTAAGAACCAAGGTGATCAGAATAAATATTTGAGTTAAGTTAAGTGCTTTTCTTACCAGAAGTTTGGCCACTATGTTGGACAGTGTTCAAAGAAGAAGAAGAAGACAACATCTTCAGTGGAGATAGATGAGTATGTAGCTAGATTTGAGAGATATTTTTCTCTCTATTCTAGTCCTTCAAAGAGAGCATACATTACCAACGTAGATCTAGAGGATGAGAAAGAGTATTCTTTGTTGACTGGCCATTCATTGAGTGCATCCACCCCACTGTAACTTGGTACATTGATAGTGGAGCTTCAATCCATATGACAAGTGCATAGGAGATGTTTTCTGAGTTCACACAGACTAACTTGGATGTGGAGGTAGTGTTTGGGGATGGCACGATTGTCAAAGCAGTTGGATGTAGACTGTTACCGTTCAGAGGGAGTCTATGAGTCCCATGACATTGAGGGATGTCTTGTATGTCCCTAGGATAAAAAAGATCTTGATTTTAGTTTCCACGATCGAGGATAGGGGACTTGGAGTGTACTTCTTTGATGGACATGTGCACATTCTTCTGAAGGGATCAAGTCCATCTACTTCTTTTGTGATTGGAGTCGTATGTGGGAACCTATACAAGCTCTTGTTTCATCCTCGGCATGCTTTGACACACAACAACAATAGCAGTGATCTATGTAAGCTATGGAATAGGAGGATGGCTCATTTGCATCATCTAACTCTGAATATGTTGAGGGACATGGTGACAGGTTTTTCTTAGTTTAGCACAAATCACAGTGATGTGTGCAAAGGGTTTTCTTTGGGAAAGTACACCAAGACTGCTTTTCCTAGCAATGATAATAGGTCAACAGGAGTACTTTATATGATACACTTTGACTTATGTGGTCCTATGCCTTCTGTTTCCTTAACTAGTTTCGAGTACTATGTTGCATTCATCGATGACTACACCAAGAAGACCTGCATCTACTTCTTGAAGAGAAAGAAGTCAAAATAGATCTTGCAAAGGTTCCAAGATTTCAAAGCTTTTGTAGAGAACCAAACAGGGAGGAGGATTCGAGTGCTGAGATCAAACAATGGGGGTGGGTATACCTCCAATCCATTCAATGAGTTTTGTATACATGAGTGGATCATGAGGAAGTTGATGGTTCCTTACACCCAAAAGCATAACATGGTTGTAGATAGGAAGAACAAGGCCATAGTGGGAGAATCCACAATGATGCTTCATGATCAGAGTCTCCCTTTCTTCTTTGGTCTGAGGCTTGTAGCATAGTTGTATACATTTAGAACAAGAGTGCACATTGAGCCTTGAGGTGTAAGACTCCTGAGGAGGTGTTCACATGGAAGAAGCCTGAGGTAGGCCACTTTCATATATTTGGTTTCTTGACTTATTCACATGTCCCTTCAGAGAATAAGACAAAGTTGGAGCCCACAGTAGAGAAGGGAACTTTTATGGGGTATGATGAACTTTGAAGGCATTCCACGTATATCTTCCTCTTCATAGGAAATTTGTTGTGAGGAGGGAGGTGAGATTTGAGGAGGAGTGAGCCTTCAGGAAGTCTCTAGAGTCAAAGCATGTGGAGCAATAGGATTTTACACCTCAAGTGAGCACAACACAGAGTCAAGATATGCAGAGTGTAGGGTCACAAGTGTTGTTGTATTTGTAACTTCGGAAGATATTCTAATGTATATTATCATTGTATGTTGTTTTCCCCATCGTATATGTGTTTCCCTCCTTTCGGGATGTAATTATTGTATATGGTCCTTGAGGTACAACCTCCATTGTAATTCGGGGAAGTAGTCCCCAGTTTACTATAATGAAATGTATTTTTGGAGTTTCCCTAGGTAAAGTCGACCCTGCTAGGGTAAGAGGTCGGCCCAATCAAGTTAGAAGGTCTGTCACTTTATATGTATAAATAGGGAGGCGCCCTCCCTCATTTAGACACACACTCACTCACTCAAGTCCTCATGAGGAGAGAGAGAGAGTTGCAACAGACTTCTTATACTTGGGTTTTCCCATTGTGTGATATTGTCTTAGTGAAGAAAATATCTTTAGGAAGTTTGTGGGGTTTTCTCCTTTATGGTTTCCCAGAGGAATATATTTGTGTCTTGTGTATTTGCTCTATCTTATGCATATTGGTGTGCTCTTCATTCTTTTAGATAAATATCCTAATCAATTTGAATAAAAAGAGAAAAACTAAAAAGTATCAAGGGTGACTAGTCCACAGGTTACAGGTGCTTCAAGTTCAAGGACACAATCTACAGTTTCACGTAGTATGGGTTAAGTTTCTCAGGTTATAGGTTCACAAGTTCAAGTGTCTATTTCATAGGGTTCACCAGTTATTGCTTCTCCAGCTAATGGTTCATGATTTTTTGGGTCACCAACTACAAGTAGTACTACTCTCGAGTATCAGTCTTTAGAGGATGATACACCAGTATGGGAGGATTCTTCAGGCAAGAGGAAGCCCAAACAGATTAAGGACACCCTAAAGGAAGCTAAGTCTTTTGGAGATCCCAAGATACATGTGTGATATATTATAATTCCAAACAAATATGGCATGGCCAGCTTGGTGCCTATCCTTTGTGATTTAGAGCCTTCCACCTTTGAGGAGGCATCCCAACATCTTGTGTGGAGAGATGCCATAATGGAAGAGTAACATTCCATCATGAAGATTGATGTTTGGGAGATTGTATTGAGACCATAGGGTAGGTCAGTTGTGACTTCTTAGTGGATTTACAAGATCAAGCATGCTGCGGATGGCAGTGTGAAAAATTACCATCTCGGTTTGTGGCACAGGGGTTCTCATAGGTAGAGGGAGTAGATTATGACGATACATTTGCATTGGTTTCTCATTACTCTTCGATCAAAGAAATGATCTCTATTGCAGCTAATATGAGTTGGAAGATCTATCAGATGAATGTGAAGACCACATTTCTCAATGGGATTATACAGGCGGAGGTACAGGTTGAGCAGCCATAAGGATTTGAGATTCATGAGAGAGAGTCTCATGTTTGTAGGGTGAAGAAAGCCTTGTATGGGTTGAAGTAAGCTCCTAGAGCTTGGTACTATAGGATAGATTCTTTCTTGTTGTCAATAGGATTTTAGAAGAGTGAGCTAGATCAAAACTTTTACTACATTGTGTTTGGTGATGATCCACTCATCCTTCTGCTATATGTGGATGACTTGTTCATTACAAGTGAGGAGAGGCTTGCTGCAACATGCAAGAGAGATCTTACTTCAAAGTATGAGATGACAGACATTGGGTTGATGCATTATTTTCTAGGATTGGAGGTTGGGAAGGATCTTGGATATATTTTCCTGGGGAAGGGAAAGTATGTATTTGCTATTTTGAGGAGATTTCAGATGGAGGATTGCAAGCCACGATGACAACATCGATGATCACTAACTGGAAGAAGCTTCATGATTATGAGGGAGAGTTGGTGGATCTTATTGTATATCATCAGCTCATTGGTTATTTGATGTATCTGGTCAACACCACGCCTGATTTATGTTTTGTGGTGAACACTCTTAGTCAGTTTATGATGGAGCCTAGGAGAGTGCACTAGGTAGCCGAAAAACATGTGTTGATATATCTTTCTAGGAGAGTGGACTATGGTTTGGACTACATGAGTATGGATGGTGTCAGTTTGGTTGGCTTCGCGGATTTAGATTAGGAAGGAAGTGTGAAGGGCAGAAGAGCACTTTTGGTTGTTGTTTTAGTTTGGGCTCGACAGTAGTGTTGTGTTTCAGTCAGAAGAAAAATTCCATTGCTTCGAGTTCTGCAGAAGCTTAGTATATGGCATCTAGTCAGGATAATTGTGAGGCATTGTGGCTTCACGAGGAGTTAGTGTATTTATTTGATCAGGAGTTGAGGCCTACGGTTATCTACAGTGACAATAAAAGTTGCATCTAGATCTTTAAGAAACCAATATTCCATGATAGGTCAAAGTACATTGAGATCAAGTACCACTTCATTCAAGACTATTCACAGAGGAGTTGTTGAGTTGCAATACATTTCCACTAATGAACAGGTTGTGGATACTCTAACGAAATCTTTGGGGATTGTGTTCTCCAGAGGCACATTGGGATTGGTGTAGAACACCTTCCTCTATAAGAGGGAGTGTTGATTTTTGTACCTAGGAAAGTGTTCCCCTAGTAACTTTGTGCCTAAGTCACTAAAAGGGGAAAAGTGGCATGACCCTTCCATTAATTACATGAGATGTGTAATTAATTAACTTTAGAGTTATAAAATGACTTTTTGATAAATTTAAGTGGTGGTTGAGAGAAAATAATCTTATGGAGAGAAAAGTGAAATTATCTCATCCATTGATCTTAGAACTCAAGATTCAATTAGGGACCTTGGATCTTGTGTCCTTTCAATAATCCTAGGTGAGAAAACAAGAAGGAAAAGGAAATGTAAGAAGGCATTCATTTTTCTATTCCAAGATAATTGGAGAACTCGACTTGAGGAAGAGAGCACAAGTTGGAAAGAGAGAACATGCACGCATTCCAAGACTATAAATGAGAGGATCCGTACAGCAATGAGGAAAGAAAGGAAACACACATTACTAGATAGGAAGCATGCTTCCCAAGATTGCAAGCACATTTCTCGAGGATGTTGTAGCAGTTGTTAATGTGTCCATACAATCATTTAAAGTAGGCAGACTGTATTGAGATTTAATAGGCCAAGAGCAGCAATGAGGCACGAAAATTGAGGCAACATTCAGGCACAAGTTTCCAGGAATTTAAATTATGATGAAGTTTTGTACTGGCACTAAAGACAAGGTGTTGATTTGAGGCAATCTGGGTCGTACTAGACCATACAGGCTTGTAGAAGTTAGAGCAGTGATTTTTGTTTTTGATGATAACATTTTTCAAAGTGAAGAAGATGGCATGGCAGAACTCGAGATAAGTCTTAGATTAATGTTGAGTATTTATTTATTGTAATACCATCATTTGCATTTTCCTTAATAATAAAATCTCAATCTCTATCACAGGTTTTCCCTTCGGGTTTTTTCCTGGGCCATTTATCTAAAACACTTACTCAAAAAAATTTCATGTGTGATTGAGTTTGATTTTCTGCTCATTAAATTGTTATAGTGTTTCAAACTACAATTTTAGTTTATTAGTAAAAATTTCCATTTGCAATTGTGACAATGAATGGGGTTGGGCATTAAAATAATGAACTGAATCAAACTTGAAACCGGGTTGGGAAAAATAGCATTTTTCTTCACCTAAGGCAAATGAAGTCACCTTAGAATTACTTAGAGGACCTCGCTAAAAATATTATCCATGATATAATATTGATCTAGGCTAACCTTACCTCAATAGATATATTGGAGGGATTAATTGCAATCACAAAGGAAAGGAGATACTCCCTCATTTATTTCTATTATTGGATGTACCCTACACAATGGGGGTTAGAGGAGATACCCCCTCATTTATTTCCTTTGTTGGATGCACCCTACACAAAGGGGGTTAGTATTACACCAGTCAAATGAAGAACAATGTAAAAATTAACGTCCTTTTAATGCACAATAATAATTTAACTCATTATAGAAATAAACTTACCATCAGTTCAATCCAACTAGATAGCCTTATCATTTCAATGGCCCAAATATAAAAAATAACATGGACAATGTTAGCAATATTATCTCCAATAGATAACCACAATAGAAAGAAGAATGCCACACATCAACAAGAAACTTCAAGTCTTTACCTCCAAAGCCAAAGAAGATTTGTATTCAAAAGACTCTTCCAATGTACAAAGATAACTTTTGTGTAACAAGAACCAACAACACAAATGAGAGAGAAATTCTCTTTATATAGGATGAGAGACTTAACCTTCTCTCATTAAATTATTATTTTGTATGACTCAAACCATAAATCTATATTAAAAAGACCCCAACCCTAACTAAAATTCTCTTGACATTGTAAACAATTATTAAAAAAGGTAGTAAGTGATTAGAAAAATCCATAAACAAGTCAAAAGAGGAAGGGTGCCTCACTGAGAGAGAGCGATTTGGTCCAAGAGGAGGAAGATTTGGTCCAAGAAAGAAAATTATAGATGAAGGATGGCATGTGCAGATCTTTAGGAGACTAAAAATCCCTTAAACCACTCACCAATAGCTAGGAGAGGGTGAAACAAGGTAAACAAGAGTCAAACAACTTGAAGAGAAGGAAAAACAGGCCACGCATGTGAAGAGAGAGGTATCGCTCACATGTGTGAGGTTAGGAGAGGCCTTTCTACCTTAGGAGAGGATTACTTGGGGTTGACAATGTGGCTAGGAAGGCCTCTAGAAGGTTATAAAACATGATTGGAAGGGTCAAATATGAGTATAGTAGGATAGAAGGGGTGTCTAAGTGGACTGCATGGGGATACATAAGACTACATAAAAATATGTTGAGAGTCTTACATGAGAAGGGACTCTTTGAATTATACAGTTAATGATATATTTGATTATTAAACCCAAAGTATGGAAAGGTGTTTAACTTAGTTCTAACTAAAAACCCACTTTAATTATCATTTAACCATGTACAAAAGGGACTCCTGAAAGTCTAGACTCTAACTGACATTACATAAGTGTCGATGCATGAGATGTATTAAATTACATTGTCTCTAGGTCCTAGGTGCTCAAAGACATATGGTAGAGGCATCCAGGACTTGCTCCCGCTTTGGAAGATTTTATGAGTGGAAAAACATCTGAAAATTTACGATCATGAAGATGTGAATTTTCCTCAATAAAAAAACACTTAAGACAGACTTGCCTCACCATAGGCAAGCTAATTATGGACTATAATTGACCCTTTACATACAAGAGACATCTCAATCACATAACCTTTACAATACAAGCATGTACAATTGATACAATGACAATACATTACAAATTTGGCTTAGACAAGCCATACATTGGGCTTCTTCTGGATCATCAACATCTTTATCCCTTGAATAAACCTCATGCAATATAAGGGATAACACGACCAAATGTGTAATTTAATCTTGGTTAAGGGATTGGAGTTGTAATGTAATCTAGGTTAATAGATTAGGGTTTTGGATACTGCATAATGCCTAAATATTGTATCTTTATCCTTTGAATAAACCTCATGCAATATAAGGGGTAACACGACCAAATGTTTATTTTAATCTTGGTTAAGGGATTGGGGTTGTAATGTAATCTAGGTTAATAGATTAGGGTTTTGGATACTGCAAAATACCTAAATATTGTATTGTAAATGGTTTAGTGAATATGGTGAGAATGAGAGGTGCAAATCCAACTTTTGTTGGTTTTTTCGTTGGGTTTTTTAGTTAAAGATTTTCAAAATAAATATGTGTAATGTGTGTGTGCTATTATTTAATATAGATTTTGCTTCGGAATCTGTATGCATTGTGTTATTTCATAGTTTTAAAACCTTACAACCTCAACCACTATTTTTTACTCTATAATCTAGGTCATATATTTTCTTGAAAAGATTAATATTTCCAATGGGAACGTTGGTTGGGATTAGTTTTTCCAATGTTTTTGGGAATGCCTGGTAGGGTTATATTTACCCTTTTTATTTTCAAGTTTCTTTCTGCACATAGATTTCAATACAAGTTTCAATTTATGGAAGGTAATAGATTTTGTCGAGCCTTGGTATTATTTTAACTACATTTTGCAATGTATAGTGGTGTTTTTCAAGCACTTTGGGGGTATATAAGCCTTGATGGTATCGTTATTGTGAGCCTAAGGGTGAGATGCTATGTTCCCCAAGTATTATGCAGCATCTTTCTTCTATCAATAAAGCTGCAGAGTGTTGTTGCCTTTCGTTTTTGCCTTTAGATACTAACTAAAACGCAATGATGGACGGAAGACTCATGCTAAGGTCATATTTAATATGATAAAATTCTGATCAAAGGAAGCTCATTCTGGTAGAAAAGAGATTAAGCTTTATAAAAAACCTTGTGTGGCGTTTCACTACTTTTACATTCAAGATATGAGAAATACAACAAATGCAATGATAAATACTATTGAGCAATAGAAATGTAAATAACACAACATCTACCCAAGCAAGCTAGAAGATGCTTCAAACCTCTATTCAATCCTTAAGGATAGAATCGTTAAGGTAGGATAAACTCCATATTTCGTAATATAATAATATAATCTAAAGGCATGTCTTCCTTTTACATGCAATAGATATTTATATTCTAATAGATTGAACTTAGTTTCTACTAAAACCCTAACTTGTAACCAAGTTAACTTTTTGGAGCAATTAAGTTATTACTTAACTAAATGACGATGTGTCTTCACATATTTCATAATTAAGTTATGATCATATATAAGCATGAATTACATATTTTTAAAGACGATATATGAGGCTATATGTACAAAACATACCCACTGCATCATTTACATACTGACTTGGCAAACGACTAGATTATCCATCCATCAATGTGTGATCTTAATTAGTGATCATTTGATCTTAATAAGTCATTATGTGTGATGGCATCTAGTCCCTATTTTTCAGGGATCCATGTGCAATCATAATTATGCCCTTTGCCTCTCTGAAGAATGTGGGTTTTGATCTATGCCATGATATGGTAAAGTGCACAGTTCTTTTGAATTTTTCTTTTCATGGTGCTGCCTCCTGTGGAGGTCAATATGGCTCCATTAATTTTACCTCTACCCTTTGTCTTCTAGATCTTCACCTTGTTTAACCAATACCTTTTTTTCATTGAAAGCTTTATCATAAAGAGGAGCAGCTTTATGGAAGAGAAGATGGGAGTTTATTTCTATTTGTTCCAATCCTCTTTCCTTGCTTTGTCTTTTTCTTTTGGCACATGAAGACTCCTACAAACAATTGCTATCAAATTCCTTTGGCTTCATGTGTTTCTTATCATTGGAGAAGGTTTTGGCTTTAACAATTGTGTTTCTTATCATTGGAGAAGGTTTTGGCTTTAAACAATTGTGTTTCTTATCATTGGAGAAGTTTTTGACTTTAAACAATTATTTGCTGTGATAACTTCTTATTATACCACAATCTCATAACCCCCTTTTATGACTACTTCTTATTATACCACAATTTCATAACCCCCTTTTCCAAATTAAAAGGGAAATTGCCTAAAGATTATCACCAATTGGATCCAAGAATAATATCTTGTGTAAATAATAGGTTAATAAATCATAATCCAATGATGTATTAGTCTTATATTTGTCATAATATATGATTGAGTGTGTGCCTGAGTTGTGATAAACAACTTACCCAAAATTAAAATCCTTAGATTATGATTAGGAAGGGATAACCACATTCTCCTCTATTGTAAGGGCAAGCAAATTGTATAAACGTATCTTCATGTATGAATAAAGTAATTACAGTTCTGTGTGAAGTGATTTTAGCTCCCTCATAGGAGAGCCGAGCAAAAATGAGAACTTGTGAGAGTTGGATATGTAATACAGATAGGAATAGGGTAGTTGTAGAAAATGGCTAGAGTCTTTCTGCAATTAAAATTTGCTGTAGAGATAATAGCTTAGATGTAAATAGATATTAGAGTGATTTTATGTTTGAAGACAAAAAAAATTTAGAGGCTGTATGTATGTATCTGTTGATTGGATCCACATAATTTTTCACCAACAGAATGTGGAAGTGATTTCCAGCCTACACCGTAGCAATATGTGGTGCCAACAATCTTCCCAAGGACCTGTAATTGTGATCTGCAACAGCCTGCATATATGTATGTGCCTCACTGTGTTTGCGAGTCTTGATTTTTTGTTTTTTAAAACCGTGGCAACCACAGCCACGGTACAATCACTTCACTTAGCCACGGAGTATCGACGACTCTTTCTTACTTTTTCCACGGTACAATCACTTCACTTAGCCACGCAGTATCGACGACTCTTTCTTACTTCTGGAGTGAAAACTGCGAGCGTGGCTCAGCCTTGGTGTTTGACTAGATCTGCCCTTGGAAAATAGTGCTGTCACCCTGGAGAACACCAAGTTTTGAAGAGGTATTGAGGCGCCCACAAGATTGGTACAGGGTGCCAAAGTAATTATCGTATTGTAAATTATGATAAAGGTTTCCACGTTTTCTTTTTACATATCTTTGAGAGTTTCTTTGTGGGTGCCAAAGAAGTGAATATATTATAATTTGTTCATAAGTCTATAGTCAAATAAGTGGTTAGTTTCACAATTTTTATTTATAATTGTCCCCTTAGTTCAAATAATGTAGTCATGCCATTCGTCTTTATCAATTACATCTTTTGTAAGTGGATGCATTTTTGAGAGAACCTTACGTTTGTCAAAGAATGTGTATGCCCATGTGACTAGAGTGTACTTCTCTACCCACCTATTGAAAAGATCAATAAGACTTTGGCTAATCTTATTGTAAACAAAGTGCGTCTATTCATAGTTTTGGAAATTTGATAGCATGTTTGTCCCTATCCACTTTTATTGTAGAATATTGGATAATGTGTGTATTCCTGGTTAATTCCATGGGTGGGTCTTATCCATGAGAATCGTCACCATGACCTCTCAGGTACTTGGAAAATTCACTTTAATTAAAGGACTTTTTAAAGTGAATGCCTTTTTATAATTAATTGGGATTACTTTGGAGAAAAAACTAAGTTTTGGATCTTTAGTTATTTAAGTTAATCAAATGAATCTTAGCCATTGATCTCAAGTAGATGAGATCTAATCTTGGCCATAGAAGTTAGAGCTTTCGTTCATCCCAAAAGTATAAAAGGAAGCTAAGGGGAGAGGAGGAAGACATGAGAGAGGGATAAGCATTGAGTGAGACTTAGGAGGACTTTTTTATTTTCAATCTTTTGGGAAAGGGTGAAAAAGGACTTTCATCCAAGTGGCAAAGAGGAAGGATTTTTTTATTTCCATGTCAAATAGAGAAAAGACAGCAATCAAGAAGCAACGAGATGATGTACCAATTTGGGAGAAGTGGAACTCGGTAGAGAAAAACAGGTAGAAAAGTTGCAAGTACATTTGTATTGATTCCATACAATCATACGGATTCTATACAGGCACATACACAAATCCTATGGAATTCGTACATCCGCACTGGCAGGTTTGTACATGGCCATACAGTACCCATACAAGAAGTACACTCGTACTAATAGGTTCGTACAAGGCAACACAAAAGTTTTTTCTAGGTTTTTCCTATAGATTTCTGGGGCAAAATTTCAAAGAAAGTTGGTCTTCTAAAGGGCAGATTTTGCTAGGTTTGTTGTGTATTTTTCAAGGACAATTTTCTAGTAAGGCATCCAATATAAGCTTGGAATTTAATCAATGAAAAGCTTATTTTGAAGGGTAGAAATTTATATGTTATTTGTGATATGTTTCCTATTTTTCTTCCGCTGTATTTTTTGTTAATATATTTCAGCGGTATAATTTAATTAGTGAGCTATTAAAGTAATTTTCAACAAGTGAAAATTGCTAGGAATTATTGTATCTAGGCCTGAGACTGGAAAAATTAACATGGTATCAGAGTAGAGACTCTGAGAGGAAGCAGATCTAAAGTATATTGTAGCAGATCTAATAGATTTGAGTGACCAGCAAATAGATCTAGTGCAGATCAAGGGTTTACAAACGTAGATATCGTTGAGCGCTTGAAGGACAAAGCACAAGTAAATTTTTTGTGGAAGATCCAGTTACGAAAACAACCAATCTCAGTTTGAAGATGGGTTAGATGGGGCATCTAACTTTTTGGCATGGAAGGAAAGAGTAGTCTTGTTGTTGTTAGAGCTTGATATTTGGGGGATTGAGGAGAAGCAAATACCAAACCAATAGATCCAATTGATTTGGAAGCCTATGAGTAAAAGAGTGATCCTATATGTTGTGAAGGAACACCTAATTCCTCACGTAGCTGAGAAAACAACAACCCATGCAACCTACGAAGCTCTAGTGGATTTGTTCCAGAGTGACAACATGAATGGGAAGTTGATCTTCAAAAGCAAGCTCAAATATGTCCAAATTTCAAAGATTGATAATGTTACTAATTACCTCATAAGGATCACCCATATTCATGATCAACGTGTAGTTGTTGGGGAGATAGTTCTTGATGCAAAACTTCATAATATGGCATTGAGTGGCTTCCCTAAGTCTTAGGATCCATTTGTCAAAGGGGTTGTAGCTCTGAAAAATATCCAAATTGGCAAAGGCTTTGGGATGATTGCATCTATGAAGAGACTCAATAGGAATCTAAAGCATGCAAGTAAGAACGTGAGGAGGAGGAGAGCTTGGATCTTGTCAGCAAGGCATGAAAGAGCAAAGGACAAGGTTCCAAGGGTTGCAGTGATGGAGCACCCTCACAGGCAGGGAATGAAGACAGGTGCTTTATTTGCCACAAGAATGGGCACTATGCATCTCAGTGTCCAGAGAAGAAGAAGATGCAAGAGAAGAAGCAGATAGCAGCATCAATAGAGACGCAGATGGATGAGTTTGCAACGAATTTCAAGAAGGATTTATCATTAATCTGCTGCCTCACCACGAGCACTGACAAAAGGAGTACTTGTTACTTGGATAGTGGTGCATCGCATCACATGACTGAAGCACAAGAGATTTTCAGCAATCTGATAAAGGAGGACTCAGGGACCCATGCAGAGCTTGGTGATGATGCCAAGTATGCAGTGAAAGGGTTGGGAACTATTTGGTTACAACTTGAGTTAAGAGGTTTGTTGCATGCCCAAGGGGTGCTTTGGGTGCCAAAGTTGAAGAAGAATTTGCTCTCATTATCATTTTTGGAGGACAGGGGTTTTTTAATCACAATCAAGAAAAGGAAAGTACTCATACGTTCAAAGGGAGCTATCCCCGATACAATAGTGAGCATTCGGGTTAGATAGGGAAAGTTATACATTAGAGGAAATATGGATGAAAAATGGTTCACCCAACCCTAATTCAATTTCCATGCCATCATGTATTAGCCAATCAAATGCTTAAAAATTCAAAATAGGTGCATATAAAAAAATTGGAGGGAAAAAACAAAAACTACTTTTTTGGATCATATTTTCAACTTATCTCCTTGCATATTTACTCAAATTTCAAGCGAGAGCACTCATTGGATGCAAAATTAAATTTTTCATCCAACGAGTACCCAACTTACATACTTTTAACATCATCTACATCACGGAAAATTGAAAATACATTAAAAAAAACATGTTTTTCTCTCACTAAAAACACGTTTTTTTTATTATGTATTTTAAGTTTTTCTTGATGTGGATGTTATTAAAAGTAGCAAGTTGGGTACACCTTGGATGCATAATTTCATTTTGCATCCAATGAGTGCTCCCACTTAGATTTGGGCAAACCTACAAAGAGATAAGTTGAAAATACAATCCAAAATAGTAGTTTTTTTACTTTCTCTCTACTACTATTTTATTATTTTCCTTAGGAATTCAGGAGGACCATTTTTAATCCAAATTTTCTCTAATGTGGGTTGAATGGAAAGCTTGTAGGTGGATCCAAGGAGATCTTGGATCACGAATCAATGTCAGTGGCATAGGACAAGGGACAGAAGGCTACGAAGGATGAGCAATGTTCACATATTTCCAGTGTGGAGAGTCAACTTTCAGATGGAAAGAGGGAGTTAACCCCTTCCAATTCTATCAGGAAACCTACTTGGTATGAGATGGCATTGAAGGATGCTTAGGAGCAAGTTGAGGCTTTTATTAGCATAGTTTGAGAGAGAGAAGGCCTCTGAAGAATCATATGGAACTGATGTGTAATCTCAGTGATGATGAGCTTTCCAATTAAGCAGAAGCAACATGTTAGCAGGTATGGCAGGATGCTATGGTGCAGGATTATGTACAGGATATTGTACTAGGATCGGAGGAAGAACCAGTTCTAGGTGGCTCTTCTAGAAATGCCTTCCTCACTAAGAGGGAGTGTTGATGTTTGTAACTCAAACACATATTTTTATGGGTGGGTGTCTTTCCCATGGGAATCGTCACCATGACCTCTCAACTACTTAGGAAAATCACTTTAATTAAATTAAAGGACTTCTTAAATTGAATGCCCTTTTATAGTTAATTAGGGTTAATTTGGATAAAAGCCTAAGTGTTGGGGCATTAATGATTTAAGTTAATAAAATGAACCTTAGCCCTTGATATCAATTGGACGAGGTCTAATCTTAACCATTGAAGTTAAGGCTTTGATTCATCCCAAAAGTATAAAAGGCGGCTAAGGGGAGAGGAGAAAGACACAAGAGAAAGGCTCAAGCATTGAGTGAGAATTAGGAGGACATTTTGATTTTCAGTCTTTTGGGAAAGGGTGAAGAAGGACTTTCATCCAAGTGGGAAAGGAGTTTTTTATTTCCATGCCAATAAGAGAAAATACAACAATCAGGGAGAAGCAAGAAGTCGTACCAGTCCGAAAGAGGCATAGCTGGGTAAAGAAAAATAGGTCGAAAAGTTATAAGTGCAATCGTACAGACATACCCTACGGAATCCATGCAGTCGTACAGACATGAATGTACTATGCAAATATGTATGGACCCATATAGCTCATACATCCATACAGACAAGGTCGTTCAGGGCAGCTAAAAAGTTTTTTATCGGTTTTTTTTCTGGGTTTTCCCTATAGATTTCTAGGGCATATTTTCAAAGAAAATTGATCTTCTAAATGATAGATTTTGCTAGGTTTGTTGTGTATTTTGCCAGGGCCATTTTCCCAATAAGGGATCCCTTGTAAGCTTGGAATTTAATTAATGAAAGTTTCATTTTGAATGGTAGAAATTTATGTGTTATTTGTGATATGTTCCCTATTTTGCTTCCGCTATAATTTTTTGTTAATAGATCTTAGTAGTATAATTTAATCAATGAGTTGTTAAAGTAATTTTCAACAAGTGAAAATCACTAGGAATTATTTTATCTAGGCCTAAGATCAGAAAAATCAACATTCATATCCTTGATCCATGGTGTAGTGAATCCATTCCCTCTATAGATGTTTTGTATATGAATTTAGTGTAGGTCCTAGTTCATACTACCCCTACTGGATTGGAAACATGTTCCCATCCATCGATGACTACTCCGAAGTGGAGTATGTCCGATTTTTGTTGCAACATCTTTCATTTCTCTTTTGACTATGTATATAGTAAGGTGGAGGGACATCAGAAACACTACATCATAGTCCAATAATGTATTAGTCTTGTGTTTGTCATAATATATTATCGTATAAGTACATCAATTGTGATAAACAACCAACTTAAGATTAGAATCCTTGGATTAGAATTAGTTGAACATGTTCCCATCCATCAATGACTACTCCAAACTGGAGTATGTCCCAGTTTTGTTGCAACATCTTTCATTTCCCTTGACTATGTATATACTAAGGTGGAGGGACGTTGGAAACACTACATCATAGTCCAATAATGTATTAGTCTTGTGTTTTTCATAATATATTATCGTATAAGTACATCAATTGTGATAAACAACCAACTTAAGATTAGAATCCTTGGATTAGAATTAGTTGAACATGTTCCCATCCATCAATGACTACTCCGAACTGGAGTATGTCCCAGTTTTGTTGCAACATCTTTCATTTCCCTTGACTATGTATATACTAAGGTGGAGGGACGTTGGAAACACTACATCATAGTCCAATAATGTATTAGCCTTATGTTTGTCATAATATATTATTGTATAAGTACATCAGTTGTGATAAACAACCCACTTAAGATTAGAATCCTTGGATTAGAATTAGTTGAGTAAGATTAGAATTTTCATTTATTGTAGGACCAAGCAAATGGTATAAATATCTATTCGTGGATGAATAAAGTTACTAAAGTTTTGTGTGAATAATTCTTCTTTGTGTATGGATGGATATATTATTTTTTACAATATCAACTTCTTCTATAGAACAAACATGAAAATCTAAATGTAAAATGTATTTATCCATGATCAGTTTTAAGTTTGTACATACTAGGAACTTTTCACCATTAAAATTGAACTCTATGATGTTTCTTAAATGTATTTGTATTTTTTCACAAAATCAACATTTATGTAGCTATAAATGCAACTTGGATCTATGGAGACAATAATGTGCTCCCTTTCAAGTTGTCCTTGTAGTCCTTGTACCCTTGTACTAGAAACATAAATGAGGTATAATTCTTTGAAATTGCATTTTTATTCAATTTATTTTTGCCACTTAGCTAGAAAGATTGATTCAAATTCTTCCATGATGAGTTTATTTATTCTATGTCAAGTGATTGGGAGGAAAAGTTGTTACCCTCAAACCTAGGTTCAAAGTCCACTTTGTGATATGTTTATTCTTAATGAGTCTATTGTTGATAAACTTTATATAATTATCTATTTAGGCAAACAAATAATAATAATTATAAGCAAAGGACTCAACATTAGAATTTATAGAAAAATATACCATAAACATTATGAGTTTTTTTTTTTAAGTTTAATCCACCACTCTCTAAGAGTCTCTTTCCACAAAAGAAAGAATCATTAACCATATCTCTTTTTAAAGTTAATCCACCACATTAGGATTCTATTTTCCATAATGAAAAAATGGGATAGATTCAATATTCACTCAAACATGAGAGCTAGGGTTTTGAAACAAAATAGACCATAAAATTTAAAAGGCTATATCTTCATTAATATTTAGCAAAAATTCTTGAAATTACCAATTGCACATATCATCCATATTCATCCAATTATGACAACTAATGAGAGAAGTAATGAAAGAGAGAGCTCTTGCAAGCTTATTGTTATTTTTGCTCCCAAAAATGAAGACTCGGATGATTTGAAACATAAATTGAGTACATCTCATCCAAAACAACCAAATGGGCTCAAATTTAAACTATAGGGTCCTCTTTGTTATATACTCAAAACCCACACACAATTTCATTAGATAGAGTTGTGGTTATCGGAATATATACCAACAAATCTATTGTTATTTTTGTACATTTTTTGTCCCAAAAAATAGGTTTTTCAAGACCTCAAAATTACTTCTTTAAAACACACCCATGTGAGTTGAAATTTTTATGGTAGATTCCTCTCTAATATGGTGTTAAACCCACAAAAATTCAAAACATTTAGATTTGTGGTGTAAGATTTTTTTTCTAAAGAAAACCTCATGGAAAAACTCCTAGGCACTTCCCCACATTTCAAAGATGGTACCCATTAAGGACATTGAGTGAGCTACGCAATAGAGGGAGCCACCTTAGGGAATTAAACTCAAAACCTCATGCATGAAGCTCACAACACTTTGACAACTCGAGCTAGCTCACCAAGCTTCAGGAGAAAGATAGTTTACGTACAAATTGGTTATCATTTTAGTCCCCAACAAATAAGAGTTTGTAAAATCTTAAACTTAAAACCCTAATATATACATCGTACAACTTCCTATTTAAGTGATTTTTTTATATCACATTACTTCTCGAGTAAATCCCAAATATATAATTTGTTTATGGAAAATCCACTAAAAAGGTTTCAAAAATCATTTTGAAAGTTGTGGCCATGATTTTTCAATTTTTTATCCCCCCCCCCCCTTTTGTTTTCAAAAAAACATACCAAAAGAGAAAATCAACTAGTCTTTGATACCACTTGTAGGCTTCTTTTACTTTTAAGATAAAATAGATACACCAAATGAATTGATAAATATTCTTTAGAAATACCATCAAGGGTTAGCTCAAGCTTTTGGTGCCATTGTTGCCAGGACATTGTCTATAATCCTACGAACTATGTAGGTCCCTGGTTGATTCCCTCAAGGTCAAATACACTAAGTTTATGGTCTTTGCTTTACACTAAGTTCCACAAGAAGTATTTCCAAGGAAAGATATATTATTAAGCAATCTAATGTATAGAACACAAACCATATACACAATCAAGATTGGAAATGCCACCAAACTTCTACAATCCAAAAGGAATCTGCCATACAAGTATCTTTAAAAAAAAAAAAATCCATATCTCCTCAAATTTAAGAGTGGTACAATAATAATTGAAGAAGAGAAGACATGTCTTCCTCTTACATCCAATACATATTTAGAAGGTTGTTTTCTCTATAAACTTCTAACCACAAATAATACATTGATCTTAATTTCAATGAAAACCCTAACTTTGTGGCCTTAATTTTAACTAAATGAAAATATGTCCCCACCTAATTAATATTAAAGTTATGACATTCTAACAATTACAAGACATACAAGGCTATAAGTGTAAATGTAAATTTAACAAGCTTCTTGGCAAGTTATTTGGGGTCCTCCAAACTTTCAGAGTTTAACATCGTTCCATGTGATAGAGGCTCAACATCTGCAAGACAATAGAAACACTATTTATATGTTAATATCCAATACAAGCACCATGCATAATGCAAACATTATAGCTAGTATATTCAATATCCAAATTAATAAATAAATAAAACAGAGCAAAAGCATGTGAGGGAATATCTTCAAAACCATGGTTGTCTATGTATTGTTTGAGAACATATTTATAATACAAGTTTGTGACAAATTTAAAAGTTGAAAAAAGAAGAAAAAAAAATGGACAGATTTTCAAAATTTAAAAAAATACAATAAACCAAATCTTGAAAATAAAGCTTTGAAGTTAAATCTCATCCTCAACTACTAAAATATAGTTTGTTTCATAATATGATATTTATCTCAGAACGAAGTTAATACTAAAATATAGTCTGTTTCATAATGTGATGTTGATACTAAAATTTAGTTTGTTTCATAAAATGTTATTTATCTCATAAGGACGTTAATATTAAAAATAGTTTGTTTCATAATATGATATGTATCTCATAAGCATGTTAAAGTTGGTTGATATCCAAAATGTAGACAAATATTAATAAAAGATTACTTCGAAAATCGATTTAACCCTAGGTCTCGTATTTTCCTTCCTAGCTTATCAAAATTGCCAATAATTCTACTACTCCAAGAGGTTCTCCACTTCAAACGAAGTATTGGATGGTCCTTCGGCTCACTCTAATGTGGATCTTTGTATGGTGAAATCTTATAGAATTTTCACATACATCTACCTAGAACACTTGCAAAGAGAATAATATTTATACATTATTCAATGTGTGATAATGAATACATAATAATATCTCTTATGTAAGAACCACCCTTACGTAGCCATAAAAAGATGTGACTATTTTTATTTGATTTTTTACTTTTTACCAAAATGAGTATTGATTATTATGAAAAGGGTTATGGATCAACCAAAAGTATCCCAAGAGTACAGTTTATCTCCAAAATCTAAAACTATGAAGTCTTACATACTAACGGAGTAGAAAAATTCATGTAAAAAACAAAAAAAGAAACTAGTTTGAGTCAAATTTATGCCCACTATGGTCTTCTTCCATAGAAACATCATCCTATTCCCATGCCACACTCTCCATCAACCTACTGTTGGCCTCAGAAATGCTACAACAATACAACAATTTTTTGGATTATTTATTCCTTGACTTCACTTTCCTTGATTGACTGATCTAGACATTATGATGACCAATCACCAATCAAGAACCTCAAATTAACTCAAGAATTATATTAAACTGCATTCCGAAATCGCTAGCGAGTATAGCACATTTCAAGCCCTACTCATTCAACTTTACTTCCATTATTTCATGTTTGACCTCTTGCTTCTCCATGTGAATGTTAAGGTACTATACGACTTGTCTCATTCCCTCCAACTATCCCGTCATTCTTCTGAGAACTTTCCTAACCTTCACATTCCATCTCCTCCAAAACCTCTGGAAGCCATTGTCAAATATCAAATTGAGACTACCAAATTCCACCCCCAATCCTTTCCCAACACAAAGTTATAAAGAACCCTAGGAATTCCAAAGAAACTAAGTAAAATAAACCCAGAAGCATCCAATGAAAAAGCAAGAGAACCCTGACTAAAAGTACTCTTGCCCAAAAAGAATACAACAAGTTGAAACAAAGTTATTAACCCCAAAAAATTGAGCAATAGAGGCATTGTCTCCTTAAGAAAAAACAAAGATCAACCTTGACTACAAATACCTTTGGCCACAAGAAAATTGAAAAGAACCAAATTGCCCAAAAGCTCTAAGACCTAACACTGAATTACAAGAGATGAAATAAAGGATACTAAAAAAAACCATGGCATACCTTTACTTAGTGAATGTTGATCACCTCCCAGTGAGACATAAGAAGATTCCTACTTAGGAAATTCCAAAGGAGAACAAGTCAAACTTGAACAAAAAACTATAAACCAGAGCATCCCTCCAAAAGACAAGATAATCCCAATTGCATACCCTATGCAGAGTAAATGCTACGTAAGAGCTAACACGCCTCATAAAAAAGACATCACAATGAAGGAACGAATGGCATGAGGGAACATAAATACTCCCTCGCTCCCAATATAATCGAAAAGACCTCCATGCCCGTATTTGCTCCTATTTTGTCAAATGTATTTTCTTCCTCTTAGGCTCTGATTGTAGGCGGAAAGCGGAAGACGAGAAATCAAGGTCTAGAAAAGGACTAAATGAATCCTCAAGAAAAGAAGCAGCATAGGACTAAATGAATCCTCAAGAAAAGAAGCAGCATTTAAATCCTCATCCAAAAATCAATCATAGAACCTAGATGATGAGGAAGCTCTTTTTATTAAAAAACTTGAGAAAGGTACTAGCAAATATAAAGGAAAGTTACCCCTAAAATATTTTAATTATGGAAGAATTGAACATTTTGCTTCAAAATGTACTTACCCCAAACAAGATGATAGTAATGAGAGAGAAACCTCAAAATTAAAAAAGGGTAAAACGGGAAACAAGAAGAAGTCCTATGAGAAAAAGAAAATTGTCTATACCATGGAAGATAGTGAAGATGCAAATACAAGTGAAGATGAAGAAACTAAAATTCTATTCATGGGTCTAGATACTCAAGCTTCAAATAGTGACTCAGATGTAGAAGGAGAAGTAGACTTAAGAGATGAACTTGTTAGCGCTCTTGAAGAACTTGAGAAATGCAGAAGAAAAAAAAAGAACAAACAATAAAGTCATATCATTAGTGAATTGGAAGCTCAACTTCTAGATGCCAAAAGGATGGAAGAGGACCTAAACCTACGGCTTAAAAGAAGAATACAAGAATCTGAGAGACTTGAAGAAGAGATCACACAATTCAAGAAAAAAGTTGAAGAAGGATCTATCAAATCAAAGTTTGAGAATAGCTCAAGGATTCTAGATGACATCTTGAATAGCCAAAGAGCATCAAGTGATAGATCTGGCTTGGGTTTTAACAAATAAAAGAAACCAGAATGTTTATCTTTCACTAATCAAGCAAGAAACAAGAAAAGCTATGTTGAAGCACTAAAGAGTCCAGTTAAAAAGAAAGAGAGAAAGAAAGTTGCCCTAAACACTCAAGATAAAAACAGAAATAATATGGTGCCTAAGAGACCAAATAGATATCTACAGATATTTTTAGGTCACTGTTACTCTTGTAATAACTTTGGTCATAAATCCTTGAATTGCAGAGCCTTTGGGAAGGTTCCTGAATACAAGAAGAAGTCATTAAGCAAAATAAACCAAAAGGAAATCATAATATTTTTACACTTCTTCAAAAATATGGCATAAAGTGTTACAAATGTAATAACCATGGACATATGGCAAGAGATTGTAAACTGATGACTCCTACAAGGAAGACTATTGCAATTAAGTCTCAAGACACAAAACATAAGAACTATTGGACGGAAAAGGAAGAAAAGGAAAGTTCCATGATTGCTCTATGTGCAACAGAAAACCAAAACCTATGGCACTTGGACAGTGGGTGTTCAAAACATATGACCGGTGACCCAAACAAACTCATAACACTAAAAGATAACAAGGGTAAAGTCACTTTCGTAGACAATTTGTCTTCCAAGATATTTGGCAAAGAAACAGTTGTTGTCAATAACAAGATCAAAGTAGAAAATGTATTACTAGTAGAAAATCACAAGCCTAATCTTCTCACTGTAAGTCAAACATGTGATCAAGGGCACATCTGTATTTTTGACTCGAAGAAATGTGAGATCAGGAAAAAGGACTCGGGAAGAGTTGTTGGCACTGCTATAAGAAATTCAAACAATGTATACATCCTATAAAATGAAAATAAATGATAGTTAAGTATGGTTGATGAAAGCTGGTCATGGCACAGGGGGATGGGACATTTAAATTTTGACAATCTTGTCAAAATAAGTAAGAAGGAAGCTATAAGAGACTTACCTAAAATTGTAAAACCCCTAAAATCAGTTTGTAGACATTGTCAACATGGGAAGCAAACTAGAGCCAGTTTTAAAACAAAAAAACATATGACCTCACATCCTCTGAAAATAGTGCACACGGATCTTTGTGGACCAACAAGAACTAAAAGCCTGCAAGGGGAATATTATTTCATGTTGCTCATTGATGATTACACAAAGACGCCTCAACATAACGGTGTGGTTGAAAGGAAAAATAGAACAGTCCAAGAAGCTGCTAGAACAATGCTTAATGAAGCAAAGCTATCAGATGCATATTGGAAAGAAGCAGTATAAACAACTGTCTATATACTTAATAGAGGACAACTCAAAGTAAATAAGGACAAGACCCCTTATAAACTATGGTATGGAAGACCAACCTCAGTCAAATATTTCAAATTTTTTGGCAATAAGTATTACATTAAAAGGAACGAGGATGATCTTGGAAAGTTTGACTCTAGGACCGATGAAGGAATATTTCTAAGATATTCATCCTCCAAAAAGGCATATAGATGTTTCAATAGAAGGTTACACAAGATTGTAGAAAGTGCAGATGTGAGAATAGATGATATAAAACCAAGAAGTCATGGCAGTGTTGAAAATACGAATAATGAAGACTTACAAGAGGACAAAAGTACTCATGATGAAAAAGAAGGAATAGAGAAGGAAGATAACATGAAGGTGAAGAAGACTCCCCAAGAACAGATACAAAAGTTCCATCTAGAATGATACAGAATAATCATCCGGAGACACAGATATTAGGCGATAAAAATGCTGGAGTTAGTACAAGGAGGAAACTAACATTTAATGAACAAGCCCTACTCTCAATAGTGGAACCTAAGGATTTTACAGAAGCCAGCAAAATTAATGAATGGGTCAAAGCCATGAATGAAGAACTAGATCAGATTGAGAAAAACGAGACTTGGGAACTTGTCCCAAGACCCAAAGATAAGAATGTTATGGGGACCAAATGGGTTTTCAAGAACAAATTCAATCAGGATGGTCAAGTGATAAGGAACAAGGCAAGATTAGTATGTAAAGGGTATGATCAAGTAGAAGGGATTGATTTTGAAGAAACGTATGCCCCTGTGGAAAAACTTGAAGCAATCGGAATGTTTATAGCACTCTCAAGCCATAAAAACTTTAAAGTATATCAAATGGATGTCAAGTTTGCATTTTTGAATGGAAAGATGGAAGAAGAGGTTTATATTGAACAACCTGAAGGTTTTCTATTATTAGAAAACAAAGACTATGTTTGCAAACTGAAAAAGGCACTCTATGGTCTCAAACAAGCTCCAAGGGCCTGGTTTTCAAGGTTGGACAACTACTTAAAACAACAAGGATTTAAGAGAGGTGCCACTGAAAGTAATCTCTACTTAAAAATCGAAGACGAAAATATCATCATTGTTGTTGTTTATGTAGATGACATCAAATTTGGAAGTAATTTGCAAATACTAAGTGTAAACTCTGCTTCTGAAGTGAAGAAGGAATTCGAAATGTCAATGTTGGGGGAACTAACATTTTTCTTGGGGTTACATGTTTATCAAAAAGACAAAGGAATCTTTATCTCTCAAACTAAGTACATCAAAGACATGCTTAAAAGATTTAAGATGGAAGATTCCAAACCTGTTTGTACTCCTATGATCACAGGTTGTAAATTAAGTAAGGACGATGAGTCTCTGGAAGTGGATCATACCATTTATAGATCCATGATAGGCAACCTGTTGTATGTGATAGCTACAAGACTAGAAGTGATGAAAGTTGTAGGTTTGGTTGCTAGGTTCTAGTCAAGCCCCAAAGAAATGCATGTAACTGCAGTAAAACGGATTTTCAAATATTTGAAAGGTACTATGGAGTATGGGTTATGGTACCCAAAAAGTGAATACTTTATTATAAAAGCATTTATCGATGCAGATTGGGCAAGAAGTGTGGATGATTGAAAGAGTACTAGTGGAGCAACATTATTCTTAGGAAATTGTTTGGTTTCATGGTTAAGTAAAAAACAATCTTCCATTTCACTCTCCACAGCAGACGCTGAATATATTTGTTGTTGTGTCATGTTGCACCTAGGTCATTTGGATGAAGCAGACACTAGAAGACTTACTTGTGAAGTATGAACACCCAATAATAATAAATTGTGATAATACCAGTGCCATAAATATGTCAAAAAAACATTTCTGTGCACTCTAGGACAAAACACATACCAATAAAATATCATTTCCTAAAAGAATAAGTGTCCTAGAAGGTTGTCAAACTGGAGTATGTTGACACAAAAAACAGTTTTCTGACATTTTCACCAAGCCACTACCTAAGGAAGCCTTTGCGCATCTTAGACAAAAGATGGGAGTAATTCACGCAATCTCAGGGGGCGTTGTTAGAAAAGAAGAAAGACAGGAAATCCTCTATAGCATAGCAGGTTATCCTTTGTCATTGTTGTCAAAGGGGAAGAATGTTTAGATGTTTCCATCAATGCCAAAGGGGGAGATTGTTGAGAATATAGTTGTCATTGATGTCAAAAGTGTTCACGAATGACAAAGGAATAACCAGTAGATATAGTGGCAAGATGAGTTCAGCAATGACAAAGGAAAATCAGTAACAGGGTTGATGACAAGGGAAAATCAGTAATAGGGTTGATGACAAGGATTGATCGATTCTATGATCAATCAGCATGGAAGAGAGAGCATGAATTAATCAATTAGATCATTGAGATTTCATGAATGGAATATGTTTCAGAATAACCTTGTTGCAAGTTTCTGGATCAATGATCGATCACTGTAAGGATCGATAATAAACGGGACTTAAGTCTGTGCAGGCTCAGATGGTTGAGATCGTGGTAGGAGCAAATCCACAGTTGAAACTTAATATCGCAGGTTGGAGTTACATCTGAGATAACCCAACACTGCCTAAGTTAAGTCATCCTCACGATTGTAGAATCGTGTGGTGGATATCTGAGGGTTCCAAAGATCTACGACTAATATGGATTTCGCTGATTTAAGAGCGAGGAGGATAGAAATGGAGTTGGGCTGCGAAATCAGAAACTAATCGCCATGAAGGAGATCGAGATCAACGAACGAGGTTGATCATGGAAGTAAATCAACGGTTGTCAACGATTTTGCTGGGAGAACTAGCGTGGACAAATAAAATTCTGATGTGCGCGAAATTTCTCTAAAATCCACTTTATGATATTTGGAGTCCACCGTTGATCCGACCAGATCTAGATCCGACGGCCCTCAAGGGATTTCCCTAATTTAACTAGTAAGCTAGTTAACGTTCTGATGGGAGCAAAATTCTATTTACAATGAGAACTTGGATGGTCAAGATTGAAACTGCAAGGAAATCTATGGTGGGGAATGCTTTCTGCACAAAGAAAAGGGAAGATCCACAAATCCGCATTTGATCGTAGATCAACGGTTAGGATTTAATCCACGAGGAAATCTACGGTGGTGAAGGATTTCCGCACAAAGAAAAGTGAGGATCCGCAATCAACATTAGATCGTAGATTGACAGCTAGGAGTGAACCCGCAAAGAAATCAACAGCTCAGAAGAAAAGCAAAAGACAAGAAATCAATGTCTAGAATAAAATGGGTTTCTGCAAGCCGAAGACCAGAAGGCGGAAAGTGGAATACGAGAAATCAAGGTCTAGAATAATATGGGTTTTTGCAACCCGAAGTCCAGAAAGCGGAAGATGAGAAATCAAAGTCAAATAATATGGGTTTCCGCAACCCGAAGTCCGCGAGCGGAAGGCGGAAAGAGGAAGGCGAAAAGCGGAAAACGGAGAATTGCGAAAAGACTTTGGGAAATGTCACAATTCTGTAATCCAAAGTCCGCTAGTGGAAGGCGAGTCGCGAAAATATTTTGGGAGATGTCACAGTTCCGCAACCCATAGTATGGGAGATCGACGTTCACGAAGAGCTTGAAGGAGATCAACGATGCAGAACGATTGAGGTGGAAAGCTAAGTGCGGAAAGACATTTTCAGAAATGTCATAGTTAGGCAATCCAAATACCGCATCTTATCTTAGATCTACGGTCAGGGAGAAGCCCGATATAAAATCAACGGCTCAAGATGGTTGTGGAAATGGAGAATGCGGAAGGTCGTAACTGGAAGATTCATGAAGAGGCACGATCAATGAAATGGTGCAATGGTGAAGAGATGCGTCCGCAGGAAGCATGAAGGTATTTATTGACAGAATGATTGAAAGAAATAATTTGTCTATGTGATTGCGAATGACAGAGTCCAAGAAGTGAATAACAGACTGATAAAAAACAGTCCAAGGTGGCAAGGTGGCGCTAGGACAGCCTATAAGTCTGCAAAGGGTGTTGTAGCATCCTTGTCTATTGTAGCAGATAGAAAACTAGGGTGTTGTAGCATTCTTGTCTGTTGTAGCAGGCAGAAACCGAGGGTGTTGGAGCATCCTTGTCTGTTGTAGCAGGCAGAAACTCAGGCTGTTGTTACATCCTTTATGTAACAATAGATAAAGCAATTTTGTAGATTCATTTTTTTAATGAGTTTGAATTGATGGTTTGCTCTTTGAGGTTTCCACGATAAAATTTGTGTCTCAACCTGTTTGATTCATTTTGTATTTTTATTTTTAAAAAGAAAAAGACAATACTGATTCCCCCCCCCCCTGCTCAGTATTGTCGGATAATCCAACATCCCATTGTTCTTGCCACCCCTACTAATGTGATCATTAAACAATTTAGTTTCTTTCGATATATACTTGTAACTCAAAAGTATTAAGTATGATACATAATGTGACCATGATAACCCTTTTTAATGGTCACATGGAAACCACATTAAACATATCTTTAAATTGTACAACATTATTTGGATTGCAAGTCTGAGTGAAGGTGTTTAAATCTAATCTTGAGTTGTACAATATTGTAGCATTATGTATCCATTCTCCACAAGAAATATAATGCAATATCAATGTACCTCCACATGCATTTCCCACTCGTGAAAAATGGATTTCTAACCAAGTTCAACGTACTTTGATTATCACCATGATGTGTAGGTGCATCAACTTGTTCTACTTCCAAATCAATGAGTATCCTTTGCAAACACGCCACTTCAAAAGATATAATAATTACTTCCTTATACTTTGTTTTAGAATCATTAGAGTTATTTGATGTTGTTTTTTACTCAACCAAGAAACATTTATACTAAGAGTGAAAACATAACCTATAATGGACTTTCTATCATCCATTGACCTAACCTAAGTTTTTGCATATTAACAACCAAACCCCCCTCTCTACCATACAAGTGTCATACTCCAAGGCACCCTACATACCACATAAGTCTTTTGGTTGTCCAATGTTTAGCCTTAGGATCCATAATAAACTAATATATAATTGACAATGAAACTCAAATTTTGACGTGTGGTCATATAAAATATGAAGTTTCACACAAAGGTTTTGAGTCAACTTTGGTTGATAGTTTTATTTATATTGGTCTTTAACTCGGAAATTGAATCACTACAATAATACAAAACCCCTAGATTTCAGTAATAACCAAGATACATCCACAAGAGAATGAACACGACAATATAGAGATAACCCCTAAAGTAGGGTAACGAAATCAATTACTCCTTAAGGAAAGAATCATTCCACGAGCCATGCTTGCGAAAAAACAATACATCCAACCTCTTGTACAATGATACACATGTATATTTATAGTTTCTCATGAATATTCCTAGGGGGATATGTCAGTCGCCCCTTATTATATCATTTCTTCTATCTAGTGGGCCTATTTATTACCCACCAACTACAAAGTGGGTTTATTCCATGATTATGGCCACATTACAGACATTATCTCCTTAGGTACTCCACATTATCCTCACTATGAACATTATATTCCATCTCTCTTCGCATATTTTGTCCCTGAAACATGGAAGGAAACCATCTAATATGATATACTAAGCAATGTCACCAACTGGTACCAAGCACAAGCATCCATCCATCTTAGTGAAATGTGGTCATGGAGTCCAATTGCTTCATTTCCACCCCGATCTTGAATCTAGTTGTCATTTGGTTCCATGGTGCCACTGTGCTACTCTGATATCTCCATGCATTGCTTTCAGTTTTCCATGTGCCTCCATATCAATCGCCTTTTTGGTTATGTGTTTGTTGATGTTCTCAACATTGCCTTGATAACTGTTATTTCACATAATAGTGTGGGTGGTGATATACTGCAACCTTAGCTATTGGTTACTCCCTCTTTAACTCTTGAACATGGTGTGTCTTGGGATCATGTATCTCATGAGGTTCTTCTTCCTTTTTATGTTTGTCCTAGGGATTTTTTTCATGTGCTTCTATAGCTTTTTGTTCTTACTCAACCTCAAACTCTTCATTGAATGCGTTAGTAGGGGCTTCAAGTATATTACCTATAAGGACTTATTCATGTGCGCCTTGGGCTCTTCTTGTTTAGTAAAAGAAATATCCTGCAATGTAATTTTCATTTTCTTATACCAAAGCATCATAATATTTTTTGCACATTAATATTAACTATACTAATGGAGTCTATCTAAGCATATCCCAAAACAATATCCACATACTGATAGCATGAAAATCTAAATGCAACACATTTATCCATGGTAACTTTCAAATATTTAAAAATGTAAACATTCTAACCCTCAAAGTGTATTCTTTGAATATGTTTTTCAAAGACTTGTAGTCTTTTTTCCATATTAACATTTATGAAATATATTGGCTAATAGGGTTTATAGAGATAACAACCTTCTCTTGTTGAATACATCCATGAGCACGTAATAAGAAGATATCACATAAAAACAAACCCTTGCTACTTTCTTGATCCTTCTTCACAATATGAGACCATATGGCTAAAAGTACTTTCTCATATGCTTCATCTAAAAGTACCTTAAATCTTGTCATGGTTAAGCAAATGCCACCATCTAGGGGAATCTTCATTTTAAACCTTGGGGTAACCAAAATCTCCAAGATTTCAAATATAATGACTTTGCAATTTCATGTATTCTTCAATACTAACATGATCAACTTTCCCGAAAAAAAAAGGACCTATTTCTTTCTATAATTCCCAAAAATAGAACTAAGGTTTTGAAGAAAAACACTTACTTTTGAGACATGACATCCTCATCATTTTCTAAATCTAAATGATCATAACCTCCTCATTATTTCTCAGACTCTCTATTATGACCACAATTATGAAATGATAGAGTCATCCTGCATCTACTAGCATTGGTTTGGCAAAAATCTATTTTCTTTATCTAATGATATCAACCTCTATAATCCATTCAACTATCACCAGATTAAAAAAAATGATTCTTTTTAAATTGGGTGTCTTGGCAAGAGGAACTCATATATACAAGCTTTTTCTTCAAATTCTAACCAAAAAATTGCAAAAATCGAGCTGAATTTTGTCGTCCTCTTTTTTCCTTGAAAAAATCAGGTAAAAAAAGGTTCAATTTTTCATCGCAAGAGAGAGCTATGATACCAATTATAATTATCATTAGCCCATACATCGAATCACAACAATGATATAGAACCCTTTGAATTCGGTAAGTGTAATGTTCCTAAAGTGGATAATATCATTAACCCAGAAATTGAATCACTACAATAATATATAACAACTTCAGTAATTGTAATGTGCTTAGAGTGGATAATATGGGGTGCCGATGGAGATACATAAGGGGATAATGTATGTAAAGTGACCATAATAATGTAATAGGATCACTTGGTAGTTGGTAGGTAATAAATATGTCCACTACGTTGTTAGAATAAATAACATAATTATAAGGGTAGTTGGCATAGGCCCCTTAGGAATACTTACGAGAAAAAGTAAATATATGAGTATCACTGTTTGAGATAAGTTGGATGTATTGTTTACAGTAAGCATGGTTTGTGGAGTGACTTCTTTCTTCAATAATTGATGGTATTGCCCTACCTAAAGGGTTATCCCTATATTCTTGTGTTCATTCTCTTGTGGATGTATTTTGGTTATTACTATAATGTACCTAGGGAGGATAATATGGAGTACCTAAGTAGATAATGTATGTAAGGTGGCCATAATCATGGAATAGGTCCACTTGGTAGTTGATGGGTAATAAATAGGTCCACTAGGTAGTTAGAGTAAAAAGTATAACAATCTTGGGTAGCAAGCATGGCTTGTAGAGTAATTTTTTCCTTGAGAACAAATTGATGGTGTTAAAACAATGATATAGAATCCTTAAACTTTAGTAAAAGCAAAAATACATCCACAAGAGAATGAGCATAAAATATATAGAAATAATCCTTAAGGTAGGGTAACAATGATATAGAATCCTTAAACTTTAGTAAAAACAAAAATACATCCACAAGAGAATGAGCATAAAATACATAGAAATAATCCTTAAGGTAGGGTAACACCATCAATTACTCCTCAAGGAAGGAATCACCCCACAAGCCATGCTTGCTACAAAAAAAATGCATCCAACCTATCTCATACAATGATACTCATGTATATTTATACTTTTTTCATGAGTATTACTATGTAGGCTATGCCGACTACCTCTTATTATTATATTATTTCCTCTGACTACCTAGTGGGTCTATTTATTACCCACCAACTACCAAGTGGACATATTCCATGATTATAGCCACATTACATACATTATCTCCTTAAGTACCTCCCTAGGTGCCCCATATTATCCTCCCTAAGAACATTATAGTAACCAAAATACATCCACGAGAGAATGAACACAATAATATAGAGATAACCCTTAAGATACGTTAATGCCATCAATTACTCCTAGAAAGCAATACATCCAACCTCTCATTCAATGATACTCGTGTATATTTATACTTTTTCATGAGTATTCCTAGAGAGTGTATGCCAACTACTCCCTTTCATTATAATATTTCCTCTAACTACCTAGTGGGACTATTTATTACCCACCAACTACCAAGTGGACCTATTCCATGATTTTACATACATTATTCCTTCAAGTACCCCATATCATCCTCCCTAGAAACATTACATTATCCCAACCTTCATAGGTGTAGAAGTTTCTTTACAATCTACCATACAACACTTCTCCAACAAGCTTTTAGAATAGTCATTTTTCAACATAAACACACAATCACCAGTTCATTAGAATTATATGCCTAAGTTGTAATGTAGGACGCTAAATCAAGTATGTCAAAAGTCGAATAAAAATCATATTCAACCTTCTGAATTGCATCAGGATCATTACTAGTTATGATTATATCATTCACATAAACCACCAAGATCATTACTAGTTATGATTATATCGTTCACATAAACCACCAAGATCACTACGCCATCCTTTCTTATTTTAACATATATATTTAGATCAAAGGGACTACTAAATGAATCAACACTTTGTCAAAGGTTTGTTAAATTTAATATACTATGCTCCTAGGCCTAATTCAACCCATAAAGAGTCTTCACTAAACCACACACCAAATTCTCCTTACCTATTACCTAAAATCCTTGCAACTAATATGTATATATACCTCCTCTAAATCTCGAACAATAAGGACTAAAACTAACTTATAGCCACCAGATTCAATGTAGGGGTGAATGTCTATTTAGTTTAAATCCAAATGCAAATAGACTTTCCTTGTGCCTAGCAAGTGAACCATCTACTCTATATTTTCTCACCTAAAACACTAATAAACAATAAGTCTTTTTCCTAGAGGAAACTCTTCCAACACCCGAAGTGTTGTTCTTCATGAGTGTATCGTATTCAACATTTATGGATCCTTTCCACTCGTCCCTTGCTTTTGCTTCATCATAACTCTTTAAAAATAATTTAGAACAATAACCCTCTGAAAAAAAGAAAAATTCACATGCTCAACTAGTTTACTTTTACATATCAATCTTCTACTTGACCTTTCCTCCCAAGGATAAGGAAATTCCTCCAAGCTCACATACTCCGAAGCCTTCTACTTTTTGTTCTACCCTCTATATCAACACCATCTTCTATTCATTTTGGAGAAATTCAAGACTCGTCATTATCTATATCAAGCACGCCAACCCTTGATGATCACCCTTCATCTTGGAATTGTTTGGGTTTCTCAACCTCAAACCAACAACTCTTAATGAATTTTAGATCTATTTTACACTAAAATAAATCTATTTTCTCATCTAAAATGAAATCCCTACTAATGGTTACCTTGTTGGTACCAATGTCTAACAAACCATGTTGGGATCCTCACCTGGGGTATAATAAGACCCAATTGACCGGTTAAAGATAAGAGTAGAATTAAGTATGGGCGGCATTTAATGATTTGTGGACTAGGTCCACAATGTTAGTTAATTAAATAAGGCTCAATTAAGTAGTTAGCAATTAATAAATGTAATGTGGCCACATTAAAGAAGGCCTACTACGTAGTTATCATTAAGGATGGAATCCTTATTGAGAATTTATCAAAAGATTATTGTATTGGAGCTTAGCTCATTAAGAGGTAACCTCCTTGAAGAGGCAAGTGAACAGCAGTAAATCCTTCCGTAAAAATATATTTGTAAGACAACCCTACCTTAAGGGTATTTTGGTATAGGAAACATCAAAGTACTTCCTATCCATTATTCCACTTATTATATGCAATTGAATTTATGTATCTAAGGTACATTACAAGTGGTATCAAAGCCATTTCTAGAGAATGGTTGGAAAAGAAGAAAAAAAATTGACATGTTTTTTTTTGTAGATCGAGAGTCGCAGCACTTGAATCAATTTCTAAGCATTTCTCTTCATAATTTCTAGAAAGACATCTATAGATCTATATTCTCCTTGCAAAAATACATGATTTCAAAACAAAAAAAATAATAATAATTCAAATCAACATGATTTCAAAACAAAAAATAATAATTCAAATCAATGTTCAAATGAATGAGATATTGCAATTTGAAATGTTTTTTAAAGAGTTTTTAATTAATTACTATGAGTATTATAAAGTAGATATCTTTTGATAGAGAGCTCATACTGCAACCAGACCAATATCATTTTGACATTATTTATGTGGCTTTGATTTGACATAGTATACGATATACTTCCAATCAATGTTTAGCAATTAAACCCTTGCAAATTTACATAGAGGAAACAAAAAATGGCCATGTTGAAACAAATTCAAAAGGAATGGAACCAAAGATGCAAACATATTCAAGAGGAATTGAACCACATAAAGGAATTGTGTAAAACAATTGTGGAGGCATTTGATAGCAATACCATCAACCAAGAGTATAATTGTATTATCCATAAGGAGTATGCACAAGAAATATTCACCTAGTGTTATTTAGAAGAAATTTGTGAAGACTAGTATGTAGAGAGTTGTCATTTCTAGAACAAATACTTCCATATTCTCTTGTATGACTCGTATCCATCATATGCATAGTCTATCATTCAAGAAAGAAAGATAGAATAAGGTAGTGCCTACCAAATTCCAATATGTTTCTTTCCTAGTAGTAAGAGTTACTTTCAAATCATCCTTTTACAGCTATATGGAGGATTTGTTTTCTCTATATGGTTATATTTATCTCGATCTACATGACCATGGTGAGTATTTGGAGCACAACAGTGAACAATTGGTTGAGCTTACATACAACATTTTTGGACTACATCAATGTTGAGGCCAACACATTTATGTACAAAATTTTTGGACTACATCAATGTTGTGGCCAACATATTTATGCACAAAATGTTTGGACTACATCAATGTTGAGGCCAACACACTTATGTACAAAAATTTTAGACTACATCAATGTTGTGGCCAACACATTTATGTAGAAAATGTTTGGACTACGTCAATGTTGAGGCCAACACTTGTACATGGGACCTTGGTTCCCTGAACTACTTCAAAGTTGCAATCAACAACAGTACATGGGATCTTGGTTTATGGAAAATATTACATGTACAAGTATTGAGGTAAACGCTTCTCAAAAGGGGATGGAATGTTGGGATCCTCCCTAGGGATGTAATAGGTGCTTACAGGCCCGTTATAGATAAAGAGTAGGATAAGTATGGGGGGCATTTGATATAATATGGACTAGGTAAACAATGTTAGTTATTATTAAATAAGGCACATAATGTAGTTAGCAATTAATAAATGTAATTTGGCGTCGTTAAAGAAGGTCTACTAGGTAGTTAGCATTTGGTATATGTAAAAAAGCATGGATTCCTCCTTTTTTAGCATGTATGAGAATATTATTGTATTGGAGCTTCAATCATTGAGGGGTTTCCCTCTCGAAAGAGGCAAATAAATAGGATTCGATCCCTCTTTAAAAGGATCTTTGTAAGATATTACCCTACCTTAAGGGTATTTTGGAATTAAAGCACTAAAGCACTTCTTGTCGATTATTGTACTTATGTGTTATTGAATTTCCATACAAGGTAAACTACAACCTAGTGACCTTTAGTTGATTACTACCCAAACACATTATGTTTTTCGCATTTAAGATCAAATTTTGACCTCGTCTCCATTAGAATCAACATAAAAAGCCATAAAACCAAAGAATCTCAAGTTACTCACCTGTAGTTTCCTCTAGGATCAAGCTTCTTCCAATGTAACATCCTACATAGCTTTTGTAGGACACAAGTTTATAAAGTACACTACATGTGTACCACCCCCCTAATATTTGTTTGAAACTGCGCTCCCATGTATTATGCATCTAGCTATTTCAACAACTATCACTTTTCGCCTCTCCATACCCCATTATGTTGGAATGTGTATGGTGCATCTAATCTTTAGATGCCTTCTTGCAAAAATCAGCAATCCCATTAACTAACTTAAAAAAAACTCCTTATGCTGCATGAAAATAGGACTATTATATTCTTGCCTACTTCTTTCTTATGGTTTCCTTAAAACACCTTAAATTCAACAAAAGCATTAGATTTATTCTTCAAAAACTGAACCTGTGTCTTCTTATCTTTATCTTGTTAGAAATGGTAGAGCATTAAAAAAATAATGTGTGAGTAACATTATAAACCCAATCCAGCAATAATCATACCTCAAAAGAAAAATAACCCAAGTACACATACTTAATGTTCAATTAATATTATAAATCCAAGCATGTAACACCCTGTTGAGGCCTGGAAAATCGTAAGCAACAACAGCAAGGGATTCTCCCCATTCAGCGTTCCCAACTAGCCCGTGACTGTTTGGTATAGGGAATCTGTCCCGTTTGCGGTCCGGCTACCGTAAGTCAAGTAACAAAAACAAAAGGTTTTACCGGTTACGGCCCGGCCCACCGTGTATATTTTTGTATTTTTGACTTAAAGTATGAAATGCAAGTGCCTAATTAACAATGCGAGGTGATGAAGGATGCAAGGAGCAGTCACAACGTGATGCGCAGGTTCTTACCTCTCGTCTTAGAGCTCACAAACATCTAAATCACATATGCAACAATAAAGTAAACTAACTATCCACCTATCTATCTATCTATCTATATATCCCCTGGGAGCCAAATTGTAACTTATTATATGAGTAATGCGTAATGTGCATGCATTATAATGAGAAATTACAGGTAGCTGATATTCCTTCCTACAACACATGAACGATTAAAATATTTAGACAATCAAATAGCCAATTGTTTATGAACAGCATGCATTACTCATGGTGGTATTCCCACAGAATAAACTAGAAATCATTCAAACAAGAACATAGGCTCTGAGAGTTAGAACAATCTCACAGTTGATGGACACAAAGCTGGAAAAACAAAATAGTTCATCTTTCCACCATCCACAGCATAACATTTGAAAGTCCCACCACTCTTTCTCCAACAAGAAAACAATGATTCTTTATTGCAAAAAAAAGTAA
>LPNX010463631.1:92247-194526 GCA_001517045.1 Pseudotsuga menziesii | reverse complement strand
ACTGAATGTTGATCTCAAACTTCGCAGCCTGGTTCTTTATAGCCTCAATTCTGGCTGTGCTCAACCGAAGCTGATCCTCCAAAAGCTGCACACTGATGGCTAAATGATCTACTTCACTCTTTAAGATCTGATCATCCAGGGCTTTAATATGCTGTACTTTCGCTTCCTCCTCCTGATATCTCTTCTGCAACATCTCCACAAATGAGTTGTGGTCCGGGAAAACATCAAGCCTCTGTTCGGCCTCTATTTGGCACCGATTGTAGGTAATAAGGAGCCTCCTGAAAAACTCTGCGCATGCTCCTTTCGTCTTTTTAATGGCCTTTTTGAAATCCTCTGCGGTATTTATGGAAAACTCCAGTAAGTCATAATCCCGCTTGAGGGCCTATTTATCCTTCGATGGCAGCTCTGCTGGAGTTTCTTTATTATTTTCCAGTCTTGTCATTCTTGCTGTCAGGACTTCCAGGACGTCCTGAGATCTATCAACAAAATAAGAGGAAGTCTCCAGAATCTCCTCTAATCAGTCGTCTATCTGCAAAACTTTGCACCTCTCTTCCTCTATGGCGGTTTGCAGCTGCAGCATCTTGGCCTTTTGCGCCAGCACATGCTCTTTGAAGGGTTGGAGATTGACCTGCTGCTCTTTTGCAGCCTCTAGAGCGGTTGTTAGAGAAGAGATATGCTCTTGAAGTTTCCTCTCTTGTTCTTGAGCTTGCTTTTCGTTTGCCTCCCAGGTGGTTTTTTGCAACTCTAAGTCTTCTATCCTTTCCAGTAGCTGTTCCTTCTCCACCTTTAGTTCTTGATACTCTTGCTGCATTTTCTCCAGACGCTCTTGTGTAGCTTCGCTAGCTTGTCTCTCTATTTGGAGGAGTTGCAGTTCATCTTTTGAGGACCTCATCTCCCTTTTCATGTCCTCATATTTTCTCTTTAGCCTATTGCTTTCCTCTCTCTCCTTCCTCAATGTGTCTTTCCGTTGAGCAGAGGACTTCTTGGATTGCTCCAAGTCTGTCATAATCCTATCCACATTGTCTTCCGAGGCGTGAATCATTGCAGCTCCGGCTCTAATGGTGAATCTTGGATCTCAGTCTGTTCCAAACACAACGGGCGTATCCGTTATCATTTTCTCGGGAAGACCTCCAGTTTCAACCTTCCTTTCCGTCCTCTTCACTATCCTCTTTGTCTCCCTGTCATAGAACACAGTGTTAAAATCAGGTATTTCTTCACCCACCTTCTGTACAAAAGGGACCAGTTTAAGGGCGGGGGCCACAGATGGTCAAGGGGTGCTAGTAGCAGGTACTTCTGGGTCCTAAACCTCGGGGTTCTCCATGTCCTGGGTCTGTCCTCCAACTGTATCAGAGGCTGACAGTTTTGTCTCTGTCTGCGTCAGCTTTAGCCTGTCTGCTTCTTGCTTCTGTAGCTCCACATCAAGCTTTCTTTTATTTTCTTCTTCTTCATTCCTAGCATCTTCTTCTGCCTTTTTGGCTGCTTCTTGGGCAGCTCTTCTTTTTTCTTCTTCTTCTCCCTGCAACCACCCTGCAGCTTCTTGTCCTAGCCTTTGGGCTTCCTCATTTCTTCTCTTGGCTTCTTCCTCAGCTTTTGCTTGTTCATCTCCCTTCCCACCTTTGGTGGTGATCTTCTTCTTAAACCTTCTCCTCAAAGTTGTTATGTTTAATGCACTTCGGAAGACAGATTCTTCCATATCCCAATGGTGGGTGTATTCAAAATGTACGTTGTTTTCTTTACAATGCTCAGCTACTTTATTGCGGGAGTCACTTCTATGGAAGGACATCTCACCAAAATGAAACCTTTCTAATTCTTCTACAAACTCATCAGCTTTCTTCACTCTGGTGAACCTGTAACTTCCTAACTTGAAGGGCAAAGGAGGATAGGCAGCCTTCTTATGCTCAAACAGAAAGCTTCCTATGCCATCCAGGAAGACATACCTAACTGCTTCCTTGTGAATGATGTAGTCAGTGGCGTATCTGGGCAATAGGGAGGGTGCTCTGGAACCTCCGAACATTCTGAAGTATAGGCCATCCTCGGTCAAATAATAATCTGCATACTCCTCAATAACCCGCAATGCCTCTTCTGACATGCAGTCACACTCCTTTAGGAAAATGAGCGTATACAGTGGCATGATGAACTGTTCACAGATTTCTCGGTAATGACTATGGTACTTGTGCGCCCACAGTGGCTTGTATGCAGCATAAACAGGCATCCTTTCCCTGTCCCAGATGCACCTGAGGCCAGGAAAAGGTTGATTGCACAATATACAATCGACAAGTATGGAACTCATATAGAATTCAGATCTCTTCTGGGACACTCCTCCCAAAGTCGAGGCCATGCAGGCTGAAAGACTGTTTGATACAATGTTGGCCCAGTTGAAAATGGTCCCCTAGGTGGCAACATAAAAAATAATTGGTATCCATTCCAATTTGAAGAACCTGCCATGAGCTCTTCCAAAAATCTTGTTAAGCATTAAAGCTATGAACCTGTATGGGGCCCTTAAGCTTGCTGTGTCATACTCTCCCGTAGCCCTGGTTCTGAAATGCTTTCTAGTCAACAGCATTCTTTTAAGGGTCTCAACAAGGTCCATTCTGATGTTGTTCAACCAATCGTCAGACAAAAATATTTGAGCTTCTAGCAGGTGGTAGGCCAATGCTACATATCCTGGGCTATAAGCAGCATAGCCCTGTTTGTTGACGTTCTCCAGGATCATTGTGGTGACATCTGCCCGGGGCAGAATCCAACCCATTACTTCAGAGCATGGGAATAGCTCTGGTCTGGTGGCAATCTTCATCAGTGGAGATCTCTCGATATTGGTATATATGCCCTCTTCTTCCAAGCCCATATCGGGCACTTCCCTGCGGGTGATTAACCTATATATTTCCCCCCATTAGTATTCAGGTTCGACACTAGATATACACTTGGTGTCCTCATATATGTACTCAGTCTTGGTGACAACTTCCACTTCTGGGTCCTCTTCAACCATAGGAGCTTTCTTCTTCTGTCGCTTCAACATCTTGAATTTGGAATCTTCCTGTTATACATACAATTATCATCATTAAGACCTTTCTGCCTAAGCTGCAAACATTGGGACAACAAGGCGCAGTGTTTAACTTCATCTATGTTTAGCATGACGGAAATAGTTACATGAAGAAAATTGTGCAAGCTAACATTGCTTTCTGATATCAAAACAACTCTAACAATAAAATCGAGTGGGAAGCAAATCTACATAAAAATGAAGCAAACTCGGGCTATTCACGGGCGCCATGATCATGGTGCTGCGCGGGAATGACAGTGGAAAATATTCGAGCTTTTCAGCGGTGCTTTAACAAAATACTACCCATGCGATTCTGACCAAGAAAACTACATGCAGTGACATATCCTCTTCCACCGGCTTGGGGTTCGAAACTGAGCGCGAACGGGGTCGCGCGGAACCGCGTAGATAAAAAACGGCTGGGGTTTGATGAAGCGGGTAGCACGAAAACAAAGGGGGAGAGGGAAACCATTTCAAGTGCCACAGGAAGGCCATGAAGGCCTCCCCCTGCAAAAACATCATCACACAGGGTGGATTGGTGCAAACAACGTAACAGTCGTCTGCACCAAACCCCAATTACCAAGTGCAGGGTCACATAACAAATGGCTGGGGAAAAAACTACTCAATGGGTCAAAAAGCCCCCCCCCCCCTCTTTCCGCGGATAGTAACGCCACAAAATTCCCATATATATAGGCATGTAACTTAACGGGGCAAGGGAAAACGGCTGCGGGAAAAAACCCAACCGTAGGAAAACAACCAAAAGCTCGAACGGAATGGGATAAGCAATGGGGAGCCTACCTGGCACGCTGCGTAGACGACGGGAAGAAAGGCGGTCAAAATCCCACAGTTGAGCCACCTGGACGCAGGTACCGACAACGGGGTCCTTCGCTAGCTCGAGAGAACGACAGCGCGTGATAATGACAGAGCACGACAGTTGAAGAATAATAGAATAATGAACAAGCCCGACCCCATTCATATATATACAAATGTAAGCGGCGGGGAAAAACAAAAGACCGGACGGCGGAGAGAAAATGGCTCGGATGTCGAAAGCCTAACTCCTTCCGCAACGTCGGGTGGCCAAACCACTAATCCATCCGCGGGGATAACCGAGAGACAAACAATAACACGCCGGAGCTTTAAAACATCGGAACGGAAGTGGAACGGGAGCCGCAACGACGGATATCTAAAGGACAAGTCAAAAAGGACAAAAGTTTCCGCCATAGGCAAATTCTTTATCGGAGGAGAAAAACACTAACTAACCGGAAGAATAATGCTTTCGCAGCCGCAACGGCGGAAGAACAAAGGGCATCACGCCTCGCCAATAAGGTCTAAATCGAAAGAAAAAACAACTAAAGGCTCGGAAAGATAATGCATTTGGAAGCCGCAACGGTGGAAAACCCAAGGCTTAAAGAATGGCGAGGACAACGACGAGGGGTTTTGAACAATCAAAGCGATGATCGGGAGAGTTTAGAGTTTACCGTCCGCAACTGCGGAGAAATAAATAACAACATGTTCCGATTCGAAACCAAAAACTCAGCCGATTGAGAGAAACGTATCGGAGAAAACGTCGAAGCCAAGACCTGTCAATCCTCCGCAACGGCAGGAGCACCAACCAAATAAACTTCCAATTCAAACATGCTGAAAACGCATTTAAAAGCAGCGATAAATCTTGAACAAACAGTGGATTATTTCAAGCGTTAGAGGAAGAATCAAACAAGTGATAGATCAATCCAAGCATTAGAAAATCATTTTCAGCAAATTAAAGGAGAAAATCAAACTGATTCAAACAAAAGGAGGGTCCTGAAATTTTTTGGAATTTCGGGAAAATGTTGCAGCTGCAACAATTGGCGGCTACCTGGTGAACCCAAAATGCCCCAAAACTGGCGACTAACTTACACAAAGTGTCCCAAAATGCTATATCTCAAATAGATAGATGTACTCCTTGAAGGTGCCCAATTGAGAGTTGTTCATTCCAATGCCAAATGTTATGAACCCATTACACAATAAAGAATGATAAACCTACCTACACGCAATGTCCACCCAATATTAGCATGGACCTCAACTCCCAAAAGTATTATCACCATGAACTACACCATAATTCCTTAAATACTAGAGCTTCAAATAACCCAAATACATCCAAGCACAAGAAACATAAGCCAATGTGTATAATTATGACTTTATTCACATCTATATTATACTAATTCTCACAACTTACCCATGTAAGACAGGTAAGACAAGTGCCAAACCAACATAATATTATATACACATGTATTTCCTTATATATCTCATTAGTTTCATAACTCGCAAAATACCCATGTGAGGCCACTGCCAAACCAACATAATATTATATACACATTTGATTCCTTATGTATCTCATTAGTTTCTTAACGAAGTGACTCCTTTTGAATATCGTCATGATCATAAAGTTGAGGGAATTGGTCATCATTGTATTCTCACTCCATAAAGCATTAACTAGGGTTGTTAGCCTATAATATTTATTTGGCCCAATATGTATCAACACCTTAGTCATTGCATGCAATCTCAAGATTGTCATTTATGCCATTTTTTTTCATTTGTGTCCCCGAGTCAATCTTATGGAGAGTAATTGTCATTTATGACAAATTTCTTCATTCGTGTCCCCAAGTCACTCTTATGGAGTGTGTTTGATATATGTTGGCTAATCTTCACTTATGTCATGACCCATTAATGGGAATTCTAATGGTTACAATGGATTACATTGATATACCATGCATGGTCAGCATAAAATAACATGATAAACTTGCATAAACATCATGTACATCAAATATAAGCATGGAGCATAAATCCAAATGGTATAATTACAATATTTTACACAATAACTCATAATAGATTAGGAAAAGAGCTCTCTAAGACATCCATGTACGATAATCATAAGCCATTGTGTATAATAATGATTGATCTATTGAGATTTGTATCTTGAGATGTCCTTCATGCAGTCATGCCTAGCATGAAGAGACATTAGCAAAGTAGGCATGGATGTAGGGTGTGAGAAACACTTTACCAATCATCATGGATCCAGTGATAGAAACATCCAAAGGATCATGAGACTTTTACCAGTTGCATGCGAGGAATGCATGATGCACCATTTTTTCAATGTAGTGGTGAGATTTGCATGATGCATGTGCATGAGATTTGTACAATGCATGTGCATCAGATATGCATATTGCATGTCCACGTGCATTGGAACCCTAAAAGTCACTGAAAGCTTATAAAAGGTTTTCACGGGGTAAAAGAGAAGGCACTCTTATGTGACTCACATTCAAATAGCGAGAGGCTATTGGAGAGTGACTGATTTGCATGAGGAGGGTGAATGAGTGCATGAGAGTGAGGGTGCATTCTTGAGATGAGAAGGGAGCATTCTTGAAGCTAAGAGGGATGAGAGCGGTGAGGTATATTCTTCAAATACTAAAGAGAAGGTTCCTTAATCATTCAGATATTGAGTGACAGTTAGAGAGCATTTCTATTGAGCAGACAGAGACTGAGTCATAGGGGCATATTCCAGAGAGAGAGGGGCACATTATTCTAAGGCTTAGATAACAAAAGAAGATTGGGCACATCTTTTAGAGAATGATAGGGGGCGCACTTCCTTAGATAGAAATCCAAAGTTGATTACACAATAGATTAGAGTAGACAGAGGGCACAATTTCCAAATTGGTCACACATGTGCCAGAGGAGCGCATTCCTTCAGAGACATTTCATCTGCTCAAGAATTCTCCCAGAGATCTAGCACACCTTTCCAAGGCTTCAAGTTCTATTTGTGCTAAAAGATTCACTTCGACTGCTGAGAGGGAATGGCTGGCACATCTAAGATGTATGATTGGTTTTGAGATAGTTTGGATCTAGAATATGGATCAACAAGACTGAAGGAGAAAGCAGCAATCAAATTGTAGAATAATGTGACACCATTGGGAATGGAGTCATAAACATTATGTACATTGAAGGCAATCAAATTGAATTATTAGATGATGGTAGATGGAAGAAAAGAGAAGGTAACATAAAGTAGAACATCCACTATGGAGAAACTCTCTGCAAAATGGATTTAAATATGCTTGAACAAAATACACAAATGACAGGAAGTCACAGCAAATACTTTGTTGCTAGGGAATCCCTCATTCATGTGCAACCATTAACATTCGATGTCTATAATTTATCCAAAAAGGAAGACAAAAAGAAACGATAGACAAAGAAGTTTAACTTGTTGATAAACAACTCTCATGAGTCTTCAATAACAAGGAGTTTACATGGCAGAATGCCTCTCGGGATTACAAATTCACTCATACAGCCAAAACTGCCTCCTACAACTTTCTCGAGCCTCTAAACTGAACTCCCCTGATTACAATCTCTAATCTTTATATTTATAACATGTCATTCTAATTACGTCACAAAAATAGAGAATTGCATTATTCTTGGATCAATGATCCTTTCTCCCAAAATAGTTCTAACTTAAAGCTGATGTGTACAGACCAAAACTGGTAGAAATTCAATGCTTTCTTTCCATACAGTTGCCTTGATTCGAATTGCTACCTATTGTAGATCTCAAGATGTCTCAAAAGTAGTTAACAAGTGTTGAAGTTGAATAACCTAACGATAAGCTTCATTAATACTTTGATATGCAGGATGGTTGAAAATAGGAAAATTGTTACAAAAGATCCTATTATGAAGGAAAATGCTTTGATCATTTTAAATCCTCTTATAAGCGCATCCTACATTTGTTTAAACCACTTGGGCAGTTGCATATAGTTGCTCTACCTATGCCTCAGCCTTTGGGTTTGATCTAGAAGAGAATCCAACGAAAATATTGAAGTTTTGATAGGCGGTCTCAAGGACACCTATAGGAATGAAAGTGTTAAATTTGTAAACCATTGATCTACAGGAAAATGAGAGCAATTGTGAAGTAGGATTATGCAGTGGAATATCAAGAACAATGTACACTGAACAAAACAAATTTGAGACAAATCTGATAAGAATTGATCAGTTAATTACAACATTAATCTTTATTAATCTAGTAGTAATATAATGGTGTTACAATAAGGAGAATTCCAATCATATGGATAAGATTCGAATCTACCAACTAAACCTAACTAACTGCCTAACTCAGTGTGTTTAAATCACTGCATGGGAGTCACTAGTCTAACTCGTGATGTCTAAATTACTCTTACCATCAGTTAAACTGATGAGGTAGGTGGAAAAAGGCACCACTTCCCCATGCAGCCATACAAAACTGGCGCTAAACTAACTGAGAGTGATCTAATTGATTGTAAGTGGAGGTTGACTCGGCATAACAGCCTACCTACCACAACCAACTAATGGAGGTTGCTGGTGGCACTCAGAGTGGCTCTTAGAATGTGGGGATTGGCACCGATGGCACCAAATGGCACTGGTAGCACCAGTGGCACCAATATCATGGTGGAACCAAACTCACCCAAATGACTCCTAAGTTAGGCAAGATGATCAAATAGACTATATATGGACAAGGGATGATTATATAATCCTAACCCCCCCCCCCCCACCTTAGTCCTAACTTGGACAGCTTTGGGCCCTGAAAACTAGGCAAAAAGTCACCCATACAATCTAATGAAAATAAAAACTGCTTAATAAACTAAGGAAAATGGGGAAAACCTCATGGGAAAACCCCCCCTCAAAATAAATAGTGAATTAGGAAAACAAGCTATAATCAAGAGAAAATTTTCCTCTTTGAGTAATAACTTGTAAAAAATTTGCTGCAATTTGCAGCAACAATGCAGTAGCTTGGTTCTTCTGTGCAGCAGCATCCTGAGACTATGCATGTGAACCTCTCAATTTTCTTCCGATCTCATGAATGTTCTTTGAGTTTCTTCTTCCTAGAGGAGGAATGGAATGATCAATTTTGTTCTTCAGTGGGCCAAATTGGTGATCATTCACTATCATCAAGTAGCATTTCCCTAGAATTTTGTTGCACCACTTTGTAGATATCGAAGCTGTGTGAGAGAGTGCAACATGTTCATTCTGATAATGGGACCGTGTTCTCCTTCTATCTTATGTATTCCCAGCACCATCCCCACCTGCTTCAATGAGCTTTTGGGCTCATTTAGGCTTGCCACTGATTTGGAATGGGAGCTGGATATGGATCTAGATTCATCAATTGGAAATGGAAGAGTGTTTATACCTCCTTTTGCTTCGGATTGTGGTGGATCAAGCAATTGATCTTCTTCAAACTGAACAGTGCGCTCTATGAAGCACTTCCTAGTTGCAAGCTCTATCAATTTATATGCTTTTGCATTCTTAACATATCCCAGGAGTATGCATTCGCTACGCTGGGATCGGAAGGCCTTTCTCTTGTCCATAGGTATTATGGCCCAAGCTTTGGAACCAAAGACTCTCAAGTGAGAGACATCAGGCTTATGACCATGTAATGTTTCGAAGGGAGTGGCCCCAATCACTGATTTGTGAGGCACCCTATTCTGTATGTATGAAGCACATTTCACAGCTTCAACCCAAAGAGAAGGGGGAAGATTTTGGCTTGAAGAAGACAAGCTGTCATCTCCTTCAATAATCTATTTTTCCTCTCAGCCACACCATTATGTTGTGGTGTGTATGGAAATGAGCGTTCCATTCAAATCCCCTCTTATTCACAATACTGTCGAAAATCTCTTTTAATGTATTCACCTCCATTATCTGATCTAATGGACTTGATCTTCCAAAACTATTTTCAATCAAGGATTTAAAAAATTTAAAGATTTAGAATACCCCCTATTTATGTTTCATAAAATATACCCAGCAGAACCTTGAGCAATCATCAATAAAATTAAGGAAATACCTAGAAGCATTGTTTGATGTTGTAGGCATTGGTCCTGAAAAATTACTGTGTATCACATCAAGTTTAGAGGAAACTCTATTTGCCTTCTCAACTTCATACCTCTTCTCTGGATGCTTACCAACCGAGCAACCAAGACATACTCCATCTCATGTTTGGACGAGAGGCAAGCCCTCAACCATTTTGTCATTGTGGAGTTGTTAGAGATATTTGAAATTGAGATGTCAAATCTCTCATGCCACAGGTTGTTGGTGTTATTGGCATGAGTCCATAAAGTTGTTGGTTGTGAAGTGGGCAGGAAATGGGAGAACTCATATACCTTTGAAGCATGGTTAGCAAACCCTTTCCCTATGAGATTTCCAGTAGCTTTTTCAGTTATTTCCACTGAGTCAAAGTCAAATGTAACTCTCTTGGGAGAGCATGCACGAGTCATTTGATAAATAGACAACACATTTGCTGCAAGAGAGGGCACATAAGAACATTCTTGAACTCACCATGTTGAATTTTAATAGAACCCCTCCCAGCAGCTGGGATTTGGGAGTCATCTCCCATATGAATGCTAGGTTCTCTTGATAGAGAGAGTGGTGAAGGATTCCTTGGAGGAAACCATGTGGTTGGATGCTCGAGAATCTATCAAGCAAGCTTTTGACTGAGCGAGGCCTGCCTTCAAGGCATGGCACCTCTCATGATCTTTTGTTGGTTGTCCAGCATCAGATTTCTTTGCTCCATGTGGGAGGGAAATATTGTTCTATTCAAGGAGAGTTGACAGTTGGCCAATTGTCTTCTTCATGCACTGGTTCTCAGGATGAAATCCTCTCATACAATATGGACACTTAGCCTTCCTAGATTTCTTCTTTTTCTTGAAACTTGAGGCTCCAGCGGAAGATCTTTGATTCTCCTTTGGCTTTGAATCAATGGTTTTGGGCTCCTTCCCTTTGTGCTTTCCTCTTGATTGTGCATTGTTTTAGTATGTCATCAAGAGGGCTTGATTCTTGGAGGTTTGAATCACTCCCATCTAAACCAATTTATCTTGCTCTTGTATTAAGGACTCGGCAAAAGCTGTTGATGAAATTGTCATTGATGCCAACATGGTCTTGATGTCATTAATGCCACCACTTTGCTAATGATGCAGAAGACCCTAGAGATGGTCTTGAAGCCCTGGTAGACGTTGAAGAAGCCCATGGTGCCTCTTGCCTGATGAAGAAGCCTTTGGAACCTTGAAGAAATGGTGAAGGCAAGGTAGGTCATTTGTATGATGTGGCATAACCCTTGAATCCCTTGAAGCTCTTGAAGAATTCTGTGGAACTCTTTGTGTCATCACGTTGGTGGTAACCATGGAGATTAAACCCTTGTTGCTTGTTGGAGCTCTTGAAGTATGCCCCTATTATTTTGATGTGGTCTTGGTTTATGAGGGACCGGCTCTAAAATTAACTTTGAAGTATGCATGACAAAGACAAAAGAAGATTATGCCAAGTCGGCTCAGTCAATGGTTATTTGGTATGTCGACCCAGCAATAAAAAAAAATTTGCTATGTCGACTCCATTAAAAAAATAATAAAATTAAAAGTCGGCTCAGCAAATTATGGAGGAGAATTAGTATAAATACCCTCTCAAAGTTTTCATTTTTGCAATGTGAATTCGGGGGAGCTCTGTGATTTTGTCTGAGGCAACCGCAGCTAGACTGAGGAGAATTTCGAGGTTAGCAGCAGCAGACAAAGGAAATTTTTGTGGGAGCAGTCTGAAATTTTGTGGGAGCAGTCAAGGAATTTTTTTTAATTCGTGGGAGTAGTGAAAATCTCGTGGGAAACACGCTGACTGAGGAAATTCGTGGGCTATTTTTTTTTGGAGCCATAGGCCTGATTTATGAGAAGCCCATCTTTGCATGTTTTTGTTGTTGAACAACAAGTGACTTTTGGGTGTTCGTGAAGGTAGCCAACCCATGGATCTTGCGAGGTATCCCTCTGGACTAGTTCCAACCTTGCAAAATGTTGTTTTGACAGTAGATATGAGCTGTCGGCTGGGTTTGAAAGAAATTGCTCTTCTGCTTGCAATGCAGAACATCTTTTGGGGTTTATATTTATAGGCTACCACTTCTTTCAAATTTTGAAATTTCAGCCTCTGCCCAATTCAAGCTTAAATCAATACATGCTCAGTCATAGAACCCTCGTAGCATTCAGTATTCATTTAAACCACCCTCAGAAAGATTTATGAATTCCTAATTCCCGTTGCTTTAATGCAAATATATTGTCGTAGTGGTTCTGAATTCCAGTGTAATTGAATGTTGGATCTAGTCTATATTGGTTCTTTGATCAATTCTTTCACAAGCTGTGATATGCCATACTTTGGGTATATTTTGCTCTTGGATCTTCTTTGTATGCATACAGAACAAATTTCAGCGCCGAGGACGATAAACTATGTTTAAATTATGAAGGCATCTAACGTCGGGGCTCGAGAGTTACCTAATCCAATCGGATGGCCAGGAAAGACGTAAGACACCTCTGCCGTCAGATTCGTCTCAATTGCTTGAACTTTATGAGAACCCGGTACTAGGCGCTTATGCAGATTTGAAAGAGTAAAGAGGTTGGAAATGATCGAACTATTGGCACAGCGGCCTTCTGGAACTGTTCCAAGTTTGAAACAACGGCGGAATCGCAATTTATTGCAGATCTGAATATTTATTGGCAATCAGGGATTTGCTTCTCCGAATCGTTGACATATTTATGGCTCTGTTGCTTCCATTATAAGAGGGAAGTGAGAAATTTGGAACATGCCTGGCTTTCGAGGAATTGACAAGTATTAAAGTGAAGAGAGAGGGCAAAACTAGCCGAGTTCAAAGTTCGTATCTCTCCACATGCATTAACGATGGGTTACAGAAATTAGAGCCTGTAACATGCTCGGTTTTGGAGAAATCGACAGATGATGAAGTAAAGAGGAAGAGATAATATACAGCACTTAATTGCCTGGTTGTAAGGTCTTAGACAATCGATATTTTGTGGGGTGAGAGACTTGAAGAGTATCTGGTTATTACATAAGGTAGCAGCAGACTAAGTGGAGTAAAAGAATGTGGTGAAAGAATCACGGTGACTTCTGATAGACTGACATGAACAGCATAAGAACAGATGGATGATAGAGCAGAGTTTATGATGAGCAGACCTTTTGGTGACATGTTAAACATAGCATGATGACAGCAGTCAAAGGTTTATCGCAGCCCATGAAACAGTCTGAGTGTTGATGATCAAACAAACACGGTGGTTTTTGCAGTGGAGTGAAGCCCTAATTTCCAACAGTTCAAGCATTTGCAACAGCATACCCGAATTATTTCTCAGAGCAGCAATACAGCAGTAGTAACTATGATGTTCATAAACAGTGAGTGGTAGTGAAACGATCGATGATTTGATACAGTGATGACTTGGCAGTAATGAGGCCTTGAATGGCAGCAACAGACTTGATAAGTTGATTGATGTGGCTTCTTAACCAACAGTTGATTGAGTGGCGGAAGTGTCGCTTGATACGAGCAGACTGCGAGGTTAAGAGCAGACTTAGAAGACATAAGCTGACTATAAAGATATGAGCAGAATATCTGGCAGAGATCAAATCTATGATGACAAGGCAGTGACAAGGTGTTAACAGCCACATGTTTTAATGACATGATGACATGATTATGGACATGTTGATGACATGATAATGACAACAGTGACATGACAAGTGAACCAGCATTGCAAAGTTCAAAGCAGAGTTGTTAGAGAAACTCAAAGCAGGCTTATTTGAGAAGTCCAGAGCAGATTTGAAGAGTTCAAGACAGAGGTAGCTTGAGTAAGTATAAGCAGCAAGAAGCTGATAGTGATAAAGTGTGAGACCAGTAAATGTGCGGCAGAGATCGAGTAAGACTGTTGAAATACTTTGAAGAACATATTGCAGGGTCTTGGAGCACCCTTGAAGCTGATAGAAACAAGGAGGTTTGATGAAGTGACATTGAGCAGCAGATGAGTATGATCAGATGATCAGAAGTATTGACCAGTAGCTGAATTGATTGAAGAAACAGATGATGTTGATATGACAGTAACCTTTAATGTAAATGCAAGCTTGACTTGTTTTTTTGAGGTTAGGATACCTCAAACTCTTCTTAGCAGGGTCTAAGAAAACCAGGCAGGGTCCTGGATGCAGAGTAGGTGCTCTATTTATCAGTAGGTGCTGATTTTGCCTAACGGTTGTAGCTGACCCAAAACTAATACAAAAAGATTACAAAATGATATGGTGTTGTGTTCTTTTGTGTTATGGTTCTTTATGAATGAAATGCTTATGCTATGTGAATGATGAAGTGAAAGATATTTAAGAAATGATTATGGTAGAGTAATGGAATGATGATTTGATGGCTAACTGTGATAAGCTAATAAAAGTTTTAAAATAGCTTCACACTGATTCACCCCCCCTCTCAGTGTCTACAATTGGTATCAGAGCAGGCCTTCGTCACGAGCCTAGCAAGCTTGAAGGAGATCCTTAGACACAATGGAGGAAAAGAAAGAGTCATCAAGCAATGATGTGCCTGTACTGGAAATTGCAGATTATTTCAGTTGGAGGAGCAAAATGAAGGCTTATCTGAAGAAGTTTGGTGTTTGGGAAATTGTCATCAATCCATCCGCTCCATCAAACAAGAAAGGAAAATCAGCTGCACAGAAGGAAGCAAAGAAGGACAACACTACAGCCTTGAAGTTCCTCATGGATGGACTTCCCAACTCAGTGAAGGGAAGTGTAGGAGAGTACACTTCGGCAAAAGAACTATGGTTCAAGCTGGAGAGTGAGTATCAGAAGGCAAGACCAGAACCCGAAAAGACAGATCAGAAATCAGAAGACAAGCCCCCAGAAGAGCTCAATCAAGAAGAAGACAAACAAGAAGAGGACTCCAGTAAAGGTATGAACTCTTGTGATTATGATAGCTTGTGTGATGAAATTGAGAAGGTTCTTGCAGATGATGATGAAGCAATGTTGAAAGCTAAACAGAGAATTATAAACTATGTATGCAACATAGATCTCAAAGCTGATTGGTTCTTGAACAAAGTTGATCTTAATCAATCTGATTACAAGATGTTTAGGACGACAACCTTTGATTATATGGATAATCTCCAAAAGCAGAATGTTGAACTAAAGGAGTTGCTGAAGAAACTTAAGCATGAAGGAGTAGGTTGGCTGAAATTGCTGAAGGAAAAGGAAGTAGAAAAAGAAAAGCTAAAGATTGATTTGATCGATCTAACCCTAGAACAAAAGAACCATGATAAAGATTCAAAAATACTTGAAGAAGCAAGAGAGGCAAATCTTGATCTGAAAACTCAGCTAGAAGAAGCCAAGAGAATAGAAGAAGCATTAAGAGATCAATTGGAAGAAAAAGAAGTGACAAATCAGAAGCATGAGTTTGAGATTGTCAATCTCAGAAAGAAGATTGAAAAATCAAAGCATCATGAGAAGTTCAACGACAGCTCTGTCAAGCTCCAGGACAGTTCAATTGTCGTAGATAAGATCTTAGATTGCCAAAGATCTCCACTCGACAAAACTGGTCTTGGTTACAAGAAGAACAAAGAAAAATCTGAAGATGATGCTTGGTCTTCGAAGACTCCAAAAGCAGGTCCATCAACGTCCAAAGTTGCTCCCCAGGCACCTGCACATGACAACAAGGAGTTTGGAAGTTCAAAGATGAAACAAGGAGTTAGGTCTGTTCATCAAAGCAACTTCATAAAGAAACAACTACAAGACCCAGGTATGAAAATGGCTTCAATGGTTATTGTTATTTGTGTTCTAACTTTGGTCATAAGGCTATGGATTGTAGGTTCTATGGAAGAAGAAGGGCTGGAAGCCCCAATGTCTCAGTTAAATGTTGGACATGTAAACAAGTCGGACATGTTGCTGCCACATGTCACACATTGAGATGCTACTCCTGCAGTGGGTTTGGACACAAATCCCATGAATGTGCCAGTCAAATAAGTCAAGCAAGAAGGAGTACTCCATAGACATCAGCAAGAAGATTTGAAGATCAGAAGACAAATGTCTACAATCAAGGACACTCTCAAGCATGGAGAAATGAAGTTGATCAAAGAAGTGTTGGAAGCTCCAACAGCTCAGTCAGATGTTGGTCATGCAACAATGTCGGTCACATTGCTGCACATTGTTTTACGATGAGGTGCTATAGCTGCAATGGCCTTGGGCACAAAGCTCAAGATTGTTGGAGTACACGAAAACAATCCTTGAAAAGTTACCTAGACAACTCATCAAGGAAAGCTAGTACAAATGAAGGAACAAATGCTCAAAGGACAGAAGTCAAGAAGCAAGTATGGATGAGGAAGACCGAGCAGTTGCAAATAGGAGAAGCTTATCAGAGTAGGGAGGATGGCTGCCATATGGCAAGCCAAGTGTAAGGTCTCTCAAAGACCTTAGCACACCTTGAGTTCATGAGGCTGGAGAATGAACTCAAAGGAGAAAGGATGGTTACTCCAGGCATAGAGACAGGTCCTAGGATCGTGCATATTGACAGGGGGAGCAGTTAGCAGTGATCAGAAATTTCAGAGACAGGTATGTGGGCACCCTTTGCCATTGATGCCAAAGGGGGAGAAATGAAAACAAATGGAGAGATGAAGACAAAAAGGGAGCATGCTCATAGGGGGAGCATGAGTTGTTGTCATCAATGACAAAAGGGGAGATTGTTGATGAAATTGTCATTGATGCCAACATGGTCTTGATGTCATTAATGCCACCACTTTGCTAATGATGCAGAAGACCCTAGAGATGGTCTTGAAGCCCTGGTAGACGTTGAAGAAGCCCATGGTGCCTCTTGCCTGATGAAGAAGCCTTTGGAACCTTGAAGGAATGGTGAAGGCAAGGTAGGTCATTTGTATGATGTGGCATAACCCTTGAATCCCTTGAAGCTCTTGAAGAATTCCGTGGAAATCTTTGTGTCATCACGTTGGTGGTAACCATGGAGATTAAACCCTTGTTGCTTGTTGGAGCTCTTGAAGTATGCCCCTATTATTTTGATGTGGTCTTGGTTTATGAGGGACCAGCTCTAAAATTAACTTTGAAGTATGCATGACAAAGACAAAAGAAGATTATGTCAGGTCGGCTTAGTCAAACAAAGTCGGCTCAGTTAATGGTTATTTGGTATGTCGGCCCAGCAATAAAAAAAAAATTTGCTATGTCGGCTCCATTAAAAAATAATAAAATTAAAAGTCAGCTCAGCAAATTATGGAGGAGAATTAGTATAAATACCCTCTCAAAGTTTTCATTTTTGCAATGTGAATTCGGGGGAGCTCTGTGATTTTGTCTGTGGCAGCCGCAGCTAAACTGAGGAGAATTTCGGGGTTAGCAGCAGCAGACAGAGGAAATTTTTGTGGGAGCAGTCTGAAATTTTGTGGGAGCAGTCAAGGAATTTTTTTTAATTCGTGGGAGCAGTGAAAATCTCGTGGGAAACACGCTGACTGAGGAAATTCGTGGGCTATTTTTCTTGGAGCCACAGGCCTGATTTATGAGAAGCCCATCTTTGCATGTTTTTGTTGTTGAACAACAAGTGACTTCGGGGTGTTCGTGAAGGTAGCCAACCCGTGGATCTTGCGAGGTATCCCTCTGGACTAGTTCCAACCTTGCAAAATGTTGTTTCGACAGTAGATATGAGCTGTCGGCTGGGTTTGAAAGAAATTGCTCTTCTGCTTGCAATGCAGAATATCTTTTGGGGTTTATATTTATAGGCTGCCACTTCTTTCAAATTTTGAAATTTCAGCCTCTGCCCAATTCAAGCTTAAATCAATACATGCTCAGTCATAGAACCCTCGTAGCATTCAATATTCATTTAAACCAGCCTCAGAAAGATTTATGAATTCCTAATTCTCGTTGCTTTAATGCAAATATATTGTCGTAGTGGTTCTGAATTCTAGTGTAATTGAATGATGGATCTAGTCTGTATTGGTTCTTTGATCAATTCTTTCACGAGCTGCGATATGCCATACTTCGGGCGATGATTTTCAGTATATTTTCCTCTTGGATCTTCTTTCTATGCCTACAGAACAAATTTCAACGCCGAGGACGAAAAACTATGTTTAAATTATGAAGGCATCTAACGTAGGGGCTCGAGAGTTACCTAATCCAATCGGATGGCCAGGAAAGACGTAAGACACCTCTGCCGTCAGATTCGTCTCAATTGCTTGAACTTTATGAGAACCCGGTACTAGGCGCTTATGCAGATTTGAAAGAGTAAAGAGGCTGGAAATGATCGAACTATTGGCACAGCGGCCTTCTGGAACTGTTCCAAGTTTGAAACAACGGCGGAATCGCAATTTATTGCAGCTCTGAATATTTATTGGCAATCGGGGATTTGCTTCTCCGGGTCGTTGACATATTTATGGCTCTGTTGCTTCCATTATAAGAGGGAAGTGAGAAATTTGGAACATGCCTGGCTTTCGAGGAATTGACAAGTATTAAAGTGAAGAGAGAGGGCAAAACTAGCCGAGTTCAAAGTTCGTATCTCTCCACAGGCATTAACGATGGGTTACAGAAATTGGAGCCTGTAACATGCTCGGTTTTGGAGAAATCGGCAGATGATGAAGTAAAGAGGAAGAGATAATATACAGCACTTAATTGCCTGGTTGTAAGGTCTTAGACAATCGATATTTTGTGGGGTGAGAGACTTGAAGAGTATCTGGTTATTACATAAGGTAGCAGCAGACTAAGTGGAGTAAAAGAATGTGGTGAAAGAGGCACGGTGACTTCTGATAGACTGACATGAACAGCATAAGAGCAGATGGATGATAGAGCAGAGCTTATGATGAGCAGACCTTTTGGTGACATGTTAAACATAGCATGATGACAGCAGTCAAAGGTTTATCATAGCCCATGAAACAGTCTGAGTGTTGATAATCAAACAAACACGGTGGTTTTTTTCAGTGGAGTGAAGCCCTAATTTCCAACAGTTCAAGCATTTGCAACAGCGGACCCGAATTATTTCTCAGAGCAGCAGTACAGCAGTAGTAACTATGATGTTCATAAACAATGAGTGGTAGTGAAACGATCGATGATTTGATACAGTGATGACTTGGCAGTAATGAGGCCTTGAATGGCAGCAACAGACTTGATAAGTTGATTGATGTGGCTTCTTAACCAGCAGTTGATTGAGTGGCAGAAGTGTCGCTTGATAGGAGCAGACTGTGAGGTTAAGAGCATACTTAGAAGACATAAGCTGACTATAAAGATATGAGCAGAATATCTGATAGAGATCAAATCTATGATGACAAGGCAGTGACAAGGTGTTAACAGCCACATGTTTTAATGACATGATGACATGATTATGGACAAGTTGATGACATGATAATGACAACAGTGACATGACAAGTGAACCAGCATTGCAAAGTTCAAAGCAGAGTTGTTAGAGAAACTCAAAGCAGGCTTATTTGAGAAGTCCAGAGCAGATTTGAAGAGTTCAAGACAGAGGTAGCTTGAGTAAGTATAAGCAGCAAGAAGGTGACAGTGATAAAGTGTGAGACCAGTAAATGTGCGGCAGAGATCGAGTAAGACTGTTGAAATACTTTGAAGAACATATTGCAGGGTCTTGGAGCACTCTTGAAGCTGACAGAAACAAGGAGGTTTGATGAAGTGACATTGAGCAGCAGATGAGTATGACCAGATGATCAGCAGTATTGACCAGCAGTTGAATTGATTGAAGAAACAGATGATGTTGATATGACAGTAAGCTTTAATGTAAATGCAAGCTTGACTTGTTTTTTTGAGGTTAGGATACCTCAAACCCTTCTTAGCAGGGTCTAAGAAAACCAGGCAGGGTCCTGGATGCAGAGTAGATGCTCTATTTATTAGTAGGTGCTGATTTTGCCTAACGGTTTTAGCCGAACCAAAACTAATACAAAAAGATTACAAAATTATATGGTGTTGTGTTCTTTTGTGTTATGGTTCTTTATGAATGAAATGCTTATGCTATGTGAATGATGAAGTGAAAGATATTTAAGAAATGATTATGGTAGAGTAATGGAATGATGATTTGATGGCTAACTGTGATAAGCTAATAAAAGTTTAAAAATGGCTTCACACTGATTCACCCCCCCCCCCTCTCAGTGTCTACAAAAGCATCTAGAGAAGGCATCTTTCAATTAGAGATGGAAGCTCTTCCAAAATAGAATGTAGAGACAAAGACTGAGTACTCTGAGCCAAGCTTGCTTAGTATTGACAGCACAAGTTGCTCATCTTTCCTCTCTAATCCACATTGTTTGCACTGCAGTACTAGTGACTTGTATTTTGTGAAGAATTGTTGAATGGATTCGAAACAGCTGGGTTGTAAAGCAATGAGCTCATTCTCCAAAATATGCCCTCGAAGCTCATCTTGTTTCCAAACAAAGATTCAAACTTTTCCCAAGCTTCCTTCGGAGTCCTTAGTCCCTCAAGGTGGAACAAAAGATCCAGGGAGATATGAGTGCACATGAAGTCAAAGGCCTCATCAAGCCAATTCAAAAACTTGTTCTTCTCAACATGTTGTTGGGGCTCAGTTTCTCTGCCCATAGTCATCCTAAACAGGCCAAGCTTATGCAAGGAGACCTACATATCTACCCTCCAATCAACATAGTTGAAGGGTGTAAGGATTCGGGGTACGAGAACTGAAGAATCCATATTTTTGTATGTTGAATAGTCAATTCCTCAAGAAGCTACGTAGGTACCTGCAAATAACACTGCAAAAACCAATTCAATTCGCAATCATATGTCAGTAAATCCTTTCCACCTCAACATGTGCACTTTCTCAGTCTGTCACACCTACAGAGGCTTCTCTTTACGAATCCAGAGTTAGCAAGGAAAATTTTGCAAGATTTATGTGGAAACTCGATTGCTTCTGGTGCACAATGGAGATCGAACAAGACTTGTTGCTAGCATGAACAAGGATCTGATACCATGTTAAATTTGTGAACTATTGATCCACAGGAAAATGAGAGCAATTGTGAAGTAGAACTATGCATTGGAATATCAAGAACAATGTACACTGAACAAGACAAATTTGAGACAAATCTAATAAGAATTGATTAGTTAATTACAACATTAATCTTTATTAATCCAACTCTAATACAATGGTGTTACAATAAGGAGAATTTGAATCATATGGATAAGATTCAAATATACCAACTAAACCTGGTTGACTGGCTAACTCAGTGTGTCTAAATCACTGCATGGGAGCCACTAGTCTAACTCCTAATGTCTAAATCAGTCTTACAATCAACTAAACTAGTGAGGTAGGTGGAAAAAGGAGCCACTTCCCCATGCAACCATGCAAAACTGGCGCTAGACTAACTGAGAGTGATCTAACTGATTGTAACTGGAGGTTGACTCAGCATAATTTCCTACCTACCACAACCAACTGATGGAGGTTGATGGTAGCACTCAGGGTGGCTCCTAGAATGTAGGGATTGGCACCGGTAGCACCAAATGGCACCAGTGGCAGCAATATCATGGTGGCACCATACTCACCCAAATGACTCCTAAGTTAGGCAAGATGATCAAATAGACTATATATGGACAAGGGAGGATTATATAACCCTAACATAAACGATGCCAAAAGTATTCATGAATCACTTAAAATCTGTTTTGAAATTTGGAAAATGTTGGTTGTTGCTTTGCATTCTTCAAATTTGCTTCTTTGACTGCCATCTATCCTCTGAGCTACACTTGACTTGGATACATTTACAATTTCTTGAAACTACATCATGACTACAATCTTGAAACTACATCATGACTACAATCGTCCAAGATAAAGCACTGTAGAAACCGGGCCACTCACACTGCGAAGGTCAACAACCAGATAATTGATTGCATATAGGAAAACATAAAGAGCAACTAAGCCTGATGCAAAGAATGACTTCCACCTCCACAGCCAATTGATATCCAACACTGCTTCAACATCTGGATTCTTGAAAGCTCAATGTACCTAGTATTCAGCTGTCGTTAGCTTTTGACGTTTGGTTTTATTCTTTGTGCACATTTGGTTTTATTCTTTGTGCAGTGAGGCAATATCCCATACACACAAGGTATAAATCAATATAATACCTTATATTACCCATTGCTTTCATCCCATATCGACGTCTAGTGCATAATATTCCATCCATGTGTTGTTGGTTGACGGACTTAGCACTTTCATGCTTAGTGTGATCGTAGGTGGGGACTATCATACCCTAAAGCTTGGCATTGGCATTGAATTGGGCGATAGGACATAAATCCATAACTTTATTACCCAACAACTTTATTTTTTTTTTAGCCTTTTCAAATAATCACGTAATATGGAAAGCTTAAAGTGGGTAAAAAGGATAGAAATAAAGTGAAAAAACTTCCCCTTTTTTTAAAAAGTAAAATAACCAACACCTTCTTGAATAAAATTAAACATAAAATATTATTTAAAAACTATAAAAAATAGTTTAAAAAATTATAATTTTATATTTGAATTTATTATTATTTTCTAATTCTTGGTTTGGTTTTATAATGGTAAAGGGAACTTGGTTTTTTCAAACACAATCAAGAGACCAAGGAATTTGAATTTTTAAAGGCAAAGACAAATGGCAAGATCTTACCAAGCTGCAGGTTTGAGTTAAAGGGAGAATGACCAAGCTAACACAAACACTTGGGCTTTGGAAAAATATTACTAGATGTTTGAAATTCTATTAACGTTTCCTTTAGAGTTTTTAGTCAACACACTGCCGAAAACTAAAAATTTTGATGTGTAAATTTTGGTGCTAACAGGTTCTTCTGTGTAATTGATAAAGTTGATTGTAATCTCTCTCATATTTCTCTGGCTTAGATTATAGAAAGCCCTAGATGTTGGTTTCCCCTATTGGGGTTTTCAAGGTAAATCATTGTCTATGTGTGTTTGATTTCTAGTTGCACAGCGCATGTTTGATAGTTAACGAGTTTATAATTGATGCTTATAGATCATATTTTAAATTTATTTTCTATGTTTGTAGAGTAGTATATTAGAGATAAGCTCAGTTCTTGTGATAAAAATAGGTGTAAAAGTTAACATAATCCATCTACATATGTTATTTCTTAGTCAGTGTATATGTACGCCCACTACAAGTTTGACCTACTATTACATATACCTTTATTTGACCCCTTATATACCCATTAGGATAAAAACACAACGCCCCACTTTGAATTGTTTTTCCCTCAAAATTCCATAATTAAGAGCTTTACATATGATGAAACCAAGTAAATAAATAGGATATCCTTAAAAGAAAAATCTCTTGTTGGCATTGTTGATTATCCATCCATCCATGTAGAAGAATTTGAGGTCCAAAATGGGTCTCTTAAAAAGTTCCTTAAATAAATAAATAAAAATTGTATATTTTCAACCCGGACATAATTATGTCGACCTCATGGTGAATAGTGTTGAAAAAAAATTAAAAATATATGTTTTTTCATGCATCTTTCGTTTATCTCACGATAGGTTTATGAAAAGTGTCAAATCTAGTCACTATTTGCATGTAGAATTTTAGTTTTGGGTCAAACAAGTACCGGAAATTGATATTTTTAAATGAAGTAACTATCCACTAACTAATGGGATTTTTTAAAGAAGATGGTTGCATACATTAGTTTACTAACACCTAAGTAACCTAAAGCAGGCATGTTAGTGTAGGACCCTAACATGCCCGCCCTCCCCCTTCAGAAGTAGTGTTGTCCTCAAGGCTAAAGTTGGTGAAATTGTTGTAGAACCATTGTTGGTTCCATGTGGCATATTCCGACTACATATATTTCCATTGGATTAATACTTTACAAACCATGCACTAGCACAATTGATGCCCTCTAGTAGCCAACATTGCTTTTGGCTAGAGCCAAATAGGGCCTTCTTCATCAAGTTCTATCCACCTGGTTTGCACACTACATTTAGACCCTAACATGCCCTTCTTCATCAAGTTCTAGACCATACCATGCCCTCCCGCTTCAAAAGTAGTCCTCAAAGCTAAAGTTGGTGAGATTGTTGTAGAATTTTTGTTGGTTCCATGTGTATTCCAACTACATATATTTCCATTGGATTAGTACTTTGCAAACCATGCACTAGCACAATTGATGCCCTCTAGTAGCCAACACTAGTTTTTGTTTGAACCAAATAGGCCCTTCTTCATCGAGTTATGGCCACCTAGTTTGCACACTGCATGTAGATCCCACTACCTTTTTCCATACAAGACACTTGAAAAACTAGATGAATCTTTGAGTGGACTAGAATAACCAGCATGTACGCAACTTGTCTAATGTGTTGGATAATCTTACAGGATCCATAGAACTTTTGTGCTAATTTCTAGTGGATTTTATCTTTGAGGGATGTTTGTTTATAAGATTAACAGTAAAGAAAGACATGACCCCCTTCTACAAAAGATCTCTCTAAGCGATGTTGATTAATTTGTTGCTTCGTTATATTTTGATCCATAACCAAATTGTCCTTAAGTATGTGGAGAATGGCATCTCTAGTGTGAAATGTACCATCCACTACATGAACCTTGAAGGTGCTTGGTAAATAGGAAGACAATAACAGGGGTTTTGGGCCATCGACAACTTCATATGGTGTCATTTTGGTAGCTCCATGATAAGTGGTATCAAACCACCATTTTGCAAGGGGAAACCAATGCACCCATGGGTGTCTTTTCGAAAGCAAAGCATCAAAAATAGGTTTCTTAAGCACTTGACCACTTTTGTTTAACTACCTATTCAAGTTAATCAAAGTGTCATTTTCAACAAGGTTTCTAGTTGCTAGAGAATTGAGCTAAAGCCACTTAGCCAAAGTCAAAGTTGTAGCACAGAACTAGAGTCATAGCCATGTTCCACTAAGCTCCAGAGTTTGTGGTCATCCTTAAACCACCCATTCAGTAGAAGACATCAGTCTCTTATTTCTTCTACTAGACATCAGATTGTGGTGATTCTTAAAACCACCACTTTAGACAAGGAATCGTTGAGCCTTCAAGCCAAGTTCCAAAGAGAACCTTTGAGTGAGAACTTGAGTCAGGACCAAGTTCCAGAGAACCATTGAACAAAAATCAAGGTTATCGCCAACTTCCAGAGTTTTTAGTCAGCCTATAACCACCCACTTAGTAGAAGATGTCAACTTCTATTACTTTTGCTAGCCTTTTTGGTTTATGGTCAGCCAAAACGACCAATTCAGAGAGCACTTATATTTAGCAGAAGATGTCACCTTCTGCTAGCATACTTGGCAAATTCAGATTGTCAAGTTGGAGATGTTCAGCCTTCGGCAGATGTCCACTTTGAGTTTTTTCAGCTCTCCTTTCTTTGACTCACACATAACCCTTTGGATAAAGGGGGGGAATTTTAGAACCATAATCCTTTGGGTTATGGAATTATTATTTATTATTCACAATATTAATGAGAAAAGAATGTGAAGATTCATAGGTGAATAAGAAGAGCCATGAAGGATTCCAAGAGACCACTTGGAATATGAAACCAAGGGTCACTCTCATTGTATTTATATGTACATTTGTTAATGAGAAATGAAATTCACGATTATCTATTTTATGTGTATTTGGATTTGTGTTTAGCCAAGCCAATCTACTTGTCTACCCTATTCCGCATCCTAACATAACCTACATGGATAACTATGCTAAATCGAGTTCCCTTGTATAGATATGCAAGTTTAATTTCAATTAGAAAATCCTCATGCAAGAGTGTCTAGGGATCTACATCCTCTTACTATGCATGCAAAACAAAATAAAGAAAACCCAAAAATAGAAATATCTGTTAATTTAATTAAAATAGGAATAATCAAAATATGCCACATGGATGCATCTTTCATATCTCTATCTCTCCTACATACAAACTAGTGCACCCTCACCTTGCTAACAAAATGTTGAAGCGGGGTCCCTTGCCAATGTTGAAGCTCTATTGTGTGCATTGTCATCCAACATGTTATGCTCGACGAAAGAGCATTGGTATAGTTGGAGCATTGTTGAAGATACGTCGGTAAACTAACACTCCCTCTCAGTAGGGAATGAGTTCTCCATCACACCAACACGCTCCTTGGACATCTTGATCCTCCACTTTGCTAGGGGCTTAGTCAAAATGCCAGCCACCTATTGATTTTTAAGAATGTATTGAAGAACCACTACCCCCTTCTAAACCTTATCTCCAATGAAGTGGCATATGATCTCAATATGCTTGCACCAATCATGAAACACTGAATTCTGAGAGATTTTGATACAATTATGATTGTCACAGTGAATCAAGGTAGTCTCCAAAGAGCATTGTTATAGTTGGAGCATTATCGAAGCTACACCGATAAATCAACACTGCCTCTTAGTAGGGAAAGAGTTCTCTGTCATACCAACACGCTCCCTAGACATCTTGATCTTCCCCTTTGCTAGGGGCTTAGTCAAAATGTCAGACAATTGTTGATTTTTAAGAATGTATTGAAGAACCACTATCCCCTTCTAAACCTTGTCTCCAGTGAAGTGGCATATGATCTCAATATGTTTGCACCAATCATGAAACACTAGATTCTAAGATATTTTGATACAATTATGATTGTCACAATGAATCAAGGTAGTGTCCAAAGTTTGATATGTCACCTATGCTAATAGCTTGCAAAGACAGATGGCTTCACAACTAACGGAGCTAGGTGATATATACTCAGCCTTCACTAAACTAAGTGCCATTGAAGTCTACTTCTTACTAAACCAATAAACCAAACCTAAACCAAGATTAAATCAACGCCCTGAAGTGCTCCCCATGTCACTAGCACTACTTACCCAATCAAAATCTACAAAACTATGCAACACCAACTCTCCATCACCAACATACCTTCAACCAAAATGCATTGTGCCCTTCAAGTATTGTAATGCATGTTTTGCAGCAATGCAACTAACTTTCCTAGTCTCCACCATGCACTAACTTAAGGGGTTCATTGCAAAAGAAACGTCAACCATGTTATTTACCAAATACATGAGGGGACATATCATTTGCATGTACGTCGATGGATCAATCAAATCTAAATTTGAATCAATAAAAGACTTCAAATTCACTACCATAGGAGTAGCCATGAGCTTACAACCTATCATCCAGAATCTCTTCAAAATCTCAACCACATACTTACGATGTCCAAGGAAAACTTCACCTAGACTATGCCACACCTCTGGCCCCAAAAAAAAATGCATCAAGCCAATGTCCTTCATGTCAAATTCTCTTGGCAATTCTACCTTGCAACATGTTATGAGTATCACGTGGTGACCAAATCAAGAGCCAAAGAAGGCAGAGCATGTCAACTTTTCAAATCCAGATCCGATCTAGAGTCCCACATCAATTCACTACAATTATTAACTATAAACACATTGAATCTTAACAAGTTTACGGAGCGAAAAAACACAAGAAATCGCATTCTCATTTGACACGTTGATTTACCTTGGAAAACCCCAACTAGGGAAAAACCAACAAACAGTTTGATTTTATTAACTATAAAATCCTAGGATCTGGTCTTGGGATAATGACCCACTGAAGAAAATACAATGACAAAATGCTAGCCTTCAAATCTCAAGACCAGTCCTTCAATATTGTTGGTTGTTAACCCTCAATTGCCACTTGCTTTGTTCCTCTTACCTCTGCCCCTGCACCTGCAGACTTGGCTAAAAGTATGTCTTTGACCAATCAATAAATAACCCTCTCTCACTTTGTGTGACTGATGTATGCCCTCCTCTCACTTAAGTTTCCTTATATACTATTACAATATACAAATACCTTGGGCCAATACCATGGGCCCTCTACTTCACATAAAGTAATTACAAAAGTACATTCACTTTAATAGTCCACTTTACTAATGTGAATCTCCTAAGCCTTATAGACATTAATGATGCCTTCCACCTATTAGACATTGTCCACGTGGAAGTACCTATCTGATGCTACAAAAATCAACACTCCTTAGCGAGGAAGGTACTTCTCCAAGAGCCACCTGCAATTGGTTCTCCCTCTGACCCTGGCACATTGTCGCTCGCATCACCCTACACGCTGGCATTCCTCCAACCTTGTTGGTTAGATGCTCCCTATTTACTAGAAGACACAAAATCAATGACTCTACATACATTGCACATCAGTGCCAAGAATTTTGAAAACTTCGTCAAAGCCCTACTCTCCCTCATTGTGCTCCTGGGAGTCTCCTGCTCCTGAGCATCCATCAATGTCACCTCGCACCAACTAGGTCTCTTGGAAAAACTGGAAGGAGCCAACACCCTCTTTCTCTTTAAAGGTTTACTTCCCATTCTAGAATTTTGTGAACTCTACTCACCCTTCGAAGTCTTCTGCTCCTTGACCTCTGTCACTGACATCGATCAATGATCCAAGATCCCCTTGGATCCAACTATAGGCTTTCCCTGTAACCTATAAGCTTTTCCCTCTTTAACACCAAGAACGCGTGTCGAGTCTATGGCAGATCCCATTAGTCCAATGAAAACATGTCCCCTCTCAAAGGTGCATCCACTGTCCTCCAAAGCCAATATTGAGGCCAAGTTCATCCCGATTTCAGGTACATACATATCTGTCACCTCTAGAGATCCTCCTAACTCTAGCTGAAACCTGACTGTTCCAAATCCCTTCACAGCACACTTGGCATGAGTGCTAAGCTCCACATGCAAATATGGGTTTGTCCCTTACAACCCAGTGAACAACTCATTTGTCCATGTTATGTGTGTTATCTCTCATAATTTCTCCTCTTATTGTGGAAGGATCGTTCCAAGGTAACCTTTTCAAGACCATCTTTAGGAGGAAAGTTGGCTTCTTTCCTACCAGAGAGGGCTCTCTCAATAAATAAATACAATAGCCAAAGTTTTTTTCAAATAGACTAGATTAATACGTAAATGGATGAAACAAGAGGATACCATTGGGCATGGAGTCAAAATCATGATTATTTAAAGATAAACATAGTATTCGCAATATGATTCTTTACAGAGGCAGGATGGCTACTTTCAGGAGGTAATAGAAGAAAATTGAACAATCCATTAATAAGGGCATCAAGTAAAGATGAATCCAATATTAACTTTAGAGGAATATTTTGGTGAATACTTGAATCTTATGAACAAGAGCATATGAGTATGAATTTTGAGTCATGTAATCTCATTCAAGCATGAAAAAATAACAAAATGAGAATAGATAATAGGAATAGCATTTACATGAGAAAAGGAAATACAAATTGTAAAATCATAACACGAGAATCTCTGCTCAGAAAAATTTCACTTAGCTCTGCAAAATTTTAATAACCTTGAAAATCACTCAGTACAAAATGAGTCTCCCTCTCATGGGTTCCAGCCCCCATTACATCACAAAAGCATGAATTTAAACATCAAAGTTCATTGAGCTAATACCTAACTGCTTGCTTTCTAAAAATAGAAATCTAACTACTTAATACATCTGTCACAAAACTAAATCTTCGTAATCTTCTAGAATGTTGGAAGATATCTTGATTCCACGTTGAAACATACCTTAGCATAAATCTTCGCTTGAGTATTATTGATAGGTGTCCTCATTGATGTAATTTGTACCTCATCTTTCCAAACATTTCAACTGTCTTCCACTGCTCTATGCAAGGAATTTCATAATTTGTCATTACTTTAACCAAAACCTTCAATTCATAGTCTCCAAAAGATATAGGAAGTAATTTAGCCCCTATCACTTTAAATTGATGTAAAATTTCAAAGTCCAATGCAAGTTTATCAATTATTATCTTCCATGTTAAAGGCCGAACCATATCTTCAAATTTTTGTGATTCATTCGAATTTGGACTAATAATGCTTGGTAATCATCTTGAAGGATCAATTTATTTTCTTCATTCCAAAAAGAAGGAAGACCTTTATGAAATAATTCTGCAAATAAGCCTTTAAAAGACTTAAACATGCTGCAACATTTTATTCATCTTTGCTTGGACACTCTCAACATGGTGATGCTTTCCAATAACCCTCCTTGCCCAAGTTATAATTGCAATTATATCTTTAATTGTCAAAGTTTTCAACTCCTCTCTGATAAAGTGTTAAGAAAATTAAAGGTGGTTTGAGTTGTCTTCGTTGGCCTTTTGTCCAAACTCTCTTTCATAGTTGCACAACTCTGCATTGTTGTATTTATCACTACCTCCTTATCTTTAATAAAATTAAGATAACATCTAAATTTAGTAGCTTCAGTGATTATTAAATCCCAAATTAATGGTCTAACTCCTTGTACTGGTATCTACTCGATGCTTTTGCCATTAATTTTTCATTTTTCTCTAGCAATTCTTTATTTTTATCTTCAAAACTCTTCTTTTCTTCTTACTTTTTCTTAATTTCTTCATTCAGCTTTTGATTTTCTCTTTTAATTCCTTGAATTTTTCCTCTTTCAAGCTAACCTAAGAAATAACTTGAATCGCACTTGAAGTGGTTGCTTCCATACTTTTTTTGTCCATCTTTTTCATTTCAATTTGTTTTTTCTCCTTTTCTTTCTCCAAACCTATCTGATTTTCATTCTACACATCAATTTGAGCTATAAGATAAGCAATTTCATTTTCCCATTAAACCTGTTCTTCTGCAAATTTTAGCAATCTTGCCTTACAATCATTCAATTCTTGGGATAATGAATCTTTCTCATGTTCCAAGATTGTTAATTCTTATGCTTTAATTAACTGAGTAGTTGGAATTTTCATTTTTTTCTTAAAATCACACTTTCTTTCTTAGCTAAAATCTTCTTTGTGACTTGTCCTTTATCTGGTTCATTATCCATTCCTACAAGATCAGTGTGAAGCTTCTTTATTTGTTGCTAGTGAATCTTATTTTCAGTTTTCTCTTGCTTCAACTGGCTCTCTAATCTACCCACTGTGGACTGTAATTTTGAAACTTTCAAGGTAGCCTTCAATAAATCAGTATAAATTATCTCTCCAGTTTGTTTATGCACGTGAATTTTATCTGGGATTGGGATCTTTTGCAAGTTAATTCTCATCTCTGAAACTCTCTCATGATAGGCCACCGCCAAATTCAAAGTATTTTTCACATGGTCCTTTACAATTATCAATGAAACCTCCTTATCAGATATATCCCCGACTTTAGGAAAAAGTTTCAAAGATTTTTTAGAAGAAATGTTTTTGTCTTGACCATATTTGGTATACAAACCATTTTTATACCGGTACTTGTCGCAGAAACCAACCTCATGTGCCTCAACAAAACTATATTGTTGTATCTGAATGATAGGATCTTGAGCTTTTTCTTTTTCTTTTATCTTCTTATTTTTGTATTCAACCATTTATTTCCCTTTATCAAGCCTAGGTCTCTTTGTTGCATCCTCTTCTTCAACTTCCATATTTCTTGTTTTTGAAAAACTCTGTTTACCAGTAACTTCGGATTTACTCTCTAGTCACAACAACCCAAGGTTATTGTTCTCTGCTACTCTCCATCGCATGTTTTCAATTTTTCATGCTCTGATACCACGAGAAGTTTTCAAATCCAAATCCGATCTAGAGTCCCTAAAAATTTATTGCAATTATTAACTATAAACACATTGAATCTTAACAAATTTACGTAGCGAAAAAAACACAGGAAATCACACTCACATTTGAAACATTGATTAACCCTGGAAAACCCCAACTAGGGAAAAAAACAACAAACAATTTGATTTTTTAATTAGAAAATCCTGGGGTCTCGCCCTAGGATAATGGACCACTCCTCCATTTGAAATGTCCTCATAACATCTGCAGCATATTTTCCTTTCCCCATGAAAACATGTCCATCCTCCTGCCATACCTCCATTCCTAGATAGTAGTGCATCAACCCAAGGTCGATCATCTTAAACTCCGAAGCAAGATCCTTCTTGCATGCATCAATCAAGTACTCTCCTCCAGTAATGAACAAGTCATTAATATACTGCAAAAGAATGAGTGGAACACCACCAACCCCAATGTAGTAAAGGTTGGGATCTGCCTCACTCTTCCAAAACCCAATCGAAAGAAAATAGGAATCAATCCTAAAGTACCAAGCCCGAGGAGCTTGCTTCAGACCATACAAGGCATTTTTTAGCCTGCATACACAAGAGTCTTTCTCATAAATCTCAAAGCCCTGTGGCTACTCTAAATATACCTCCTCCTCTAGAAGATCGTTGAGAAATGTGGTCTTCACATCCATCTGATGGATCCTCCAACCCATCTCTGCCACGATAGAGATCACTGCTCTGATCGAAGAAAATATGGCAACCGGCACAAAAGGTCTCATCATAATTAACTCCCGCAATCTGTGAGAACCCAAGTGCTACAAATCGAGCTTTGTACTTCTCAATGCTACCATCTACAGCATTCTTGATTTTGTAGACCCACTTGGAAGTCACAACTGACTTCCCCTCTAGTCTAGGAACAACGTCCCACACCCCATTCTTCATGATGGAATTCTACTCTTCCATCATGGCATCTCTCCAAACCTAGTGTATGGAAGCCTCCTCATAAGTAATAGACTCAGACTCTTTCAAGCTAGTCACTTGTGCTATGTAACTGGAAAATCTCTCAGGTGCCTTGCTCTCTCTGACCTCCCTCCTGGGTGGCCCGACAGACTCCTTTGCTTCCTTCACAAGCTCCCTAAGCGAACTTGGATTTCTCTTCTTGGAAGAAGCATCATGTCGCAGACCCTCCTCTACATCCTCATCAGACAAATGTCTCCCTGAAGAACTACCAACGGTCTGAGATCATGTCCCTGGTGAACATGAACCTGTACCATGTGTATCTGAATCACATGAAGGTGTAACCTATGAACCTGTGATCCATGAACCTGTCCCTGTAGACTGTGTCCTTGAAACTGACCATCCTGTAACCTGTGACCCAATCACTCCTGAAACTTGTGCCCTTGTCAAAAGACTCGTTGAACTCTGTGATGCTCTCACCAATGGAGTACCCTGCAGCTCCTCTATCTCAAAAACTCAAGATATCATGAAGGCTGGCTCCTCCTCAAATCTCACCTCCCTCATCACCACAACTTTCCTCTCTGTAGGAAGGTAAATGCAGAAAGCCTTCAAAGTCTCGTCATATCCAACAAAAATACTCCTCTCCAATAGCCTCCAACTTTGTCCTCTTCTCAGAAAGGACATGTGAGTATGTAAGGCATCCAAAGATACAGAAGTGGCCTATCTCAGGCATCTTCCCGATGAACCTCTCCTCAGTAATTTTGCACCCCAAGGCATAGTGTGGAATCTTGTTATGCCCATAAACAACAGTACTACAGGCCTCTGTCCACAGAAAGAAAGGAAGACTCTAATCATGCAGCATGGCTCTAGCTGCACCCATTATCGAACGATTCTTCCTTTCAGCCACTCCATTCTGTTCTGGAGTGTAGGTAACTGTCAACTACCTCCTGATCCCCTCCTATCTACAGAACTCATTGAATGCATGGGAATTATACTCACTCGAAGTAACTTGGTCTTCTTTCATGTCTGGTTCTCCAAAAGAACTTTGAACTCTTGGAACCGAAGCAAGACTTTCTCTGATCTCTTGCTTCTAAGGAAATAGATCCAAGTCTTCCTGGAAAAGTCATCGATGAATGTAACCTAATACTCAAAACATGTCAACGAGGCAGAAAACATGAGAAGACATAAATCTTAATGATTCAACTCAAGCACTCCCTCTGATCTGCAGTCACTGCTCGAAAAAGCAGTCTTGGTGTAGTTTCCCAAAGCACACCCTCTGTATACACCACTCTACTCTGTGCTGAAATCTGGCAAACCAGTGGTCATGTCTCTTAGCATCCTCAAAGTTGAATGATGAAGGTGGGCCATCCTCCTATGCCATAACTCACACAACTCACTGCTACTCTGAGTGTGTGACAGTGCGTGATGTGGCTGGAAGAGAAGCTTGTATAGTTTCCGACATCTGACTCCAATCGCATGTGAAGCAGATGGACCCTCTGCTTTGGGAAAGATGTGAAGTTTTCCATCTAGGACATATATCCCAAAGCCTCTGATACAAGGTTCTTCTTCAACCCAGGGACATACAAAACATCCCTCACAAACATAGGTTGCATGGACTCCCTGTCAAAGCGGATTGTCCCACGCCCAACTACTCTCACAACTGTATAATCGCCCAATACAACCACCAACTCCAAGTCTATCTCTGAAATCTCGGTGAACATGTCTCGATCACCTGTCATGTGACTCAAAGCTCCACTATCAATATACCAAGTGGAGGAAGTAGTGGAAGCACTCAACGAATGCCCAACAACCATGGAATGCTCAATGTGACCCTCAAAGTCTCTGTTGGTGATGGATGATGCTCTCTCTATACAAACACCAACAAAGAAAAAAATCTCTCTCAAATCTAGCAGTGTACTCATCAATCTTTGTTAAAGTTGTTGTATGTTGTTTCTTCTTCTTCTTGTTTGGGCACTGTCGAGCATAGTGTCCAAACTTCTGACAAGCAAAGCATTTCACTTTGCTCATATCTTTCTTCTCTCCATCCTGCTGCTTGGTTCCACCCTCGGAACCCTTCTTGGTCTTCTTCTTCTTCCCCTTTGCTGCGAATGCCACATTCTCCTCATCATCTTTGTTGTGAGATGTAATGCCCTGTACATATCCTCTATGTGTCTCCTCCTGTATGAAATCATCCCAAAGATGATCCCTTGAAGGCATGTGCTCATGAGCAACCACTGACTCCACAAATACAGCCTATGGCTTCGCCACACCATTCAAGGTTGTACACACCAACTCAGCACTCTGTATCACCTCCCCTATAGCTCTAAGCTCATCATGAACCTGTGTAATTCTGGTGAGGTAAGTGGTCATATTCTCACCCTTGTTCATGCGAATGCTCTTTAACTTCTCCCTTAATACAATCTTCTGATTTTCATTGGAACTTTGGTATAAGTTAATTAAAGCAGTCCACATCTAATGGACATGATCTTTACTTGAAATGTGTGGAATCACATGATATTTTATTGGATCAAGAATGATTCTTTTGGCCTTTATATCCCTCTTGTCGAATGTGGCCCTAGCCACAGCATTTGCGGGAACAGTCGCTGGATTTGTAGTAGTGTTGTTCACTATAACCCATAGTTCACTATTGTTGAATTATTGTAACTTCGAAGAATATTCTAAATGTATTTTATTGGTCCCCAATGTTCCTATCAGGAGAATCACTTGTATTTCTTTGTACCTCGATGTTCATATCGGGAGAATTGCTAAGAGTCATGAGGAAGTCCCCTCCGTTGTAAGTTGGGTCATGAGTACCCTCTGGAATATATTATTATATTAAGTTAGCCCAGTTATGTCTACTCTAGCCTAAAGAACTGAGTTAAGTTTACTTGAGCCTACATAACTGGGTTAAATGTCAAGTGAACACAAGAAAATAAATAGAGTGAGGCGCCTCTCATTTGAGACACACACACTCACTTGTGTAGCGCATAAGAGAGAGAGAGAGAAAGAGCTGGAAAAGGAGGAGGATCAGTTTTGGGTTTTACCTTTTATCTTTTGGGGCATCTATATTGAGGAAGCTTTTGTTGGGTTTTTCCCATTAGGGTTTCCCAGGATAAATCTGTATTGTTCTTGTGATACTGTTTCTTTCAGTGATCCTGTCTATATGCTTTTGTTATGAAATCGAAATTAAATGTTGATAATCTAGCTTAGCATATGGAAATTTAACAACTATCCTGTAAAATCGGCACTATTCTAGCTTTCCAAGGACTGAAATTTCCAACCCCATCCAACCTCTCTTCTATTCTAAGACCGATGGCCGTGACTGAAAAAAAATCCAAAAAACTATTTTCTGTTCAACCATGTTTTCCCTTATTCCTCCCAATCTCAAATTTATGTTTGTGTGCAAATTTTCAGCCTTCACTATGCTCTGATACCATGAACATTTTTCAAAACACCAACCTGGTTCCAATGTCATTTTCCATTGTTTAATGCCAAAATCCCAAGGTTAGCATACACATAAAAATTTAATAATTTTGTACTGAAAACATAAAACACATGAGATTTTCTCTTTCTATTAAATTCTGAAAATTAAAGGCAACCCTAAACTCTTACTCATAAATTTAATTTTTAGCCACACACATGAAATTTAACACTCAAATTTTTGGTCAACTTGACCCAGGAAAAACCCCAAATGGAAAACCTGTTTGCAAAGAGATTTTATTATTTCTTCAGAGACAATTATTCAACAAAATTACAACAGTAATTATTTATTTTCATCTCGAAGAATGTGCCATCAAAAACACCCAAAAACTGTTGTACGGAACCCAAAAAAAATCTACCACACGTGTGACTGTATGCCTGCCTCAATTTTTGTGCAAAACCCAACCTCGAAATCCATGTTGTACGGACAGCAATAAATGTTGTACGACTGCCTCGATTTCTGTGCAAACTGCCTCAAAATATGTGCCTTCTCTCTCCTCAAAAACCGTGTTGTACGGTTATTGTACGGCTTGCATTAATTTCTGTACGGACTGTAAGTCTGCATTAATTGTTGTACGGTTGCCTCAGGATTCATGCCACCCTGTTGGTATTGTTGTCTCAAAATTCATGCCCTTCTCTTCTTCCTGGTTCTGGAAAAAATTTGCAAGGGTTTCTCTCTAGTTTTCTCTTGGTCTCTATCTCTCTCAAAAAGCTCTCTTGAAAGTGAACAATGAATTCAATTTTCCTTTCCCTCTCCCTTTTTGTTTGAATAACTTCCTCCTTGATATCAAAGGCTAGAATTAAAAACCAACTCCATGAGATCAATGGCTCATCTCATTTCTTCATTAAAAATTCATTTTTTAAATAATAATGAGACTTTAACAATCACCCTCATTAATGTTCATAAAGTCACTTTAAAATTATAAGCTCAAACATTTAATTAAAATGTCACTTTATCATAAAGTGATTCACACCTTTTAATATGGCTAGGGATCACATTTAAAGTGTCCTTGTCCAGCCCAAGGCATGAATGAACAAACACTTCCCTAGGTAAAAAATCGACAGTAAGCCTTGTTCATTAAACAATACTTTCCTTCTTGTAATGAAACTCCCCTCGAGTATATGATCCCTTCTAATGCTAATTTCAGGGTTCTCTTCTAGGTCATGAGAGATTTTTAAAAAGACAATTATTTTTCATTTCCACCATCATCATTATATTCTTCTTCATCATCTACATCAGTGTACTCTTTTACATCTTCATCTTGTGTTTCATCATAATGGATGTCATTCTTATCTACAGCACTATCATCTTTGGAAACTTCATTAATGCTTGGAATCTTTGTTTCCTCTGAATCTTTATAATCTAACTTTCTTCTCCACATCTTTCTATGAGGTACTCTACTCACGGATCTTCTATTTTTTTGTATTTTCAAACCTTGATCTTTTTTCTTGATTCTGCAATTAGCAGCCTTGTGACCAAACCTGTGACAACAATGACAATATCCATAAAATGTTCTTTTATATTTGGGGAATCCTTGATCTTTCTGCTTAAAAAATTCCTTCTTCTTCCATCATTTACTTTGTTTCTGAACCTCTATTGTAGCCTTCTTTTTTGTAGGACTTATTAGCTTATAGTCTTTAGCCATATGTCCACAATTATTAAAGAGTAGCAATGACCAATAAAGATTTTCTTATACCTGCTTGTCATTGATCCTCTAGGCATCATATTAGTTCTATCTTTATTATGAAAGGAGGGAGCAGATTTATAACGATCCTTCTTTCCAATTGGATCCATAATTGCATTAGCATAACTCTTCTTGTTATATCCTAATCCAGCTTTGTCACTTGATGGTCTTTGACCATGTAGGATGTCATCTAGAATCTTCGAGTTGTTCTCAAACTTTGCTTAATAGATTCTTCATCATCCTTCTTCTTAAGCTGAATAATTTATGCCTCAAGTCTTTCAGAGTCTTGTGTTTTAGTGCTTTCTCTGAACTTCTCATTAATGGTCTGTTGATCTTTTAGCCTCTTTACTTCTCCCTTGAAGTAATCAACTTCTTGTTTTAAGCTCTCGGCCTCTCCTTTTACATCTGATTCATCATCTGAAGTTTGGACTTGTATTCCCATGAATAGAATTTCTTCATTTTCACTCATCTCTTCGTCTTCATTGTCTTCCATGGAATAGAAGTTTTTCTTCTTTTTATTAAATTTCTTCTTGTATATAGTTTTGCTCTTTTAATCTTTCTTATGACTACAATGTTCTTCATCATCACTATCTTCTCGTTTTAGGTAAGGACACTTTCTGGCAAAATGTCCAATTCTTCCATCGTCAAAGTATTTTAGTAGTAGTTTTCCTTTGTACTTGCAAATACCTTTCTCAAGTTTCTTGATGAAAAGAGCTTCTTCATCATCTGAGTTCTCTGACTGGTTTTTGGGTAAAGCTTCAGATTTCTTTGATTGTTTTGTAGATTTAAATGCTACCTCTTTTCTTGATGGTCCATTATGTTATGTTCTCATCTCATAGGCAATGAAGATCCCATGTACCTCATCCACTGTCAAAAGTTCAAGATCATCTCAATCTTATACAGTAGATACTTTTGGGTTATATCTTATTAGTAAGGTTCTTCGTACTTTTTCAACTACATCTTTCTCCTTTATTTCTCCTCCCAGACCTTTAATAGCATTGACAATTTCATCTACTCTTAGAGTATATTTTACAATATTTTCTTCTTTAATCTTTAGACTTTTGAATTGTCCTTTGTATGTTCGAAGTTTGGATTTTTTTACTTTGGAAGCCCCTTCATAAGCAATTTTTTTTATTTTTCCCAAGCATGTTTGACTGTCTTACATTGCATGACTTTAACAAACATTGAATCTGCTAATCCTTTCAAAATTGCATTCAAAGCTTTTGCATTGGATTCATCTTCATCTAGTTCATCTCTATTTGTAGGTAGGTTGTCTGGTATTTTATAGCCTTTTTCAACAAAGCTCCAAATTTTGCATCCAAGAGATATTAGATGGCGTCTCATTTTTAGACTCCAAAATGCATAATTATTTCTTGTAAATAATGGAGGTTTATTAGCAGCTAACCCTTCTTGATGATCCATAATGGTTTTTAATAAGATCTTCTTTCCAGTGGCTTAGATTGTAGCGAAGGATCCTGCTCTAATACCAATTGTTGGAATATTGGACAATACTGAGAGGGGGGTGAATCAACGTTGATAACTTTTAACAATTTAAAAGCACTTTTAACTTATTCATTAAAACGCGATATCAACAAGATACACAGAACACAACATTTATCATGGAAGCCCAATTGGGAAAACCAAAAACACTTTCTATAACTGCAAAATTATATTTACAATTGTTTTTGGAAGGTACAACTTGTTGGAGATGCCAATCCCCAAGTTTTTCAGCTACAACTGAAGGATGCTACAACACCCTGGTTTCTACATGCTCCAACAGACAAGGATGCTACAACACCCTGGTTTCTGCCTGCTCCAACAGACAAGGATGCTACAACACCCTATTTTCCAGCCACTACTGAAAGTAGGCTACAACCCTCTTGCAAGATTGCGGCCTGCTCCAGCACCACCCTACCTCCCTAATTTGATATTATTCTTCAATTTTGTTACTGATTATTCTTCACTTCATTGGTCTATGTCTTCTTTTGTTGTTACATTGATCTGGATTGCTGAGACATATTTCTTCCACTTTGAACTCTTGTTTAAATACTTCTTTCATCATGTCTTTGAACCATTGTGTCTTTTCATCATTGTGTCCCTTCATTAAACATTTTCACCAATGCATCTCTTCATTATGGAAACATGCATTTTCATGAACTGGTGCAAAACAACCTAAAACCATGTTTTGGTAGACCTATAACTTTGTCTTCAAGCACCTTTTAGGAGAAAAGTGACCATGGTCAGAAGCACACATCAACCAGCTACATCCTAATGGTCTCAAATTATTTTTATCAGTTTCCTACAAAATATGGAGGGCATTTTACTTAGGCAACTTAGACCGATTTTTCAATACTTAGTCAACTTTCAGCAAATTTCCCAAAAGAATCTAAAACCTCATTTTGGCAGACCTGAAACTTTTTCTTCAAGCACTTTTTAAGGGAACTGAGACCATGGTCAGATGCACACATCAACAAACTAAAACCTCATGGTCTCATATAATTTTTATCAGTATCCTACAAAATATGGCAGGCATTTTATAGAGGCCACTTAAGCAAATTTACCAGAACTGAAACAGTGCAAATCATGCCAGAAAGCACTTTTGGCAGACAAATAACTCACCTTCAGAGACTGTCTTGACAAACCAATCATATGGTTAGATGCACAAGACAACAATCTAGATGTCTATATCCTCATAATCATTTAATTAATCAAATACAGACAATGGCATGTATTTTACAAAGGCCCCTTAGACAGATTAAGAAGAATTTATACTTAGTCAAATTTTCAGAGTTTCAACGAGAGTTTTAGAAAGTTGCCATACTTTTACAAAATGGTGTCAAATTGTAACAATGACTTCATGAGAGGACTAGAACACCATCATATGACTTTGCAACCTCATCACAAATGCCACATGCCATGTCATCACTTCCTTTGTTATTCATTTGTCATTAATGAAATCTAATTTTTCCTATACTTATAGTCAATTTTCAGAGTTTTAGCAAGAGTTTCACCAAGTTGCCATATTTTTACAGAATGGCGTCAATTTGTGAAAATGACTTCATGGGAGTGTTGATTTTTCCTAAAGCAACATTGAGAGCCATTCTCTTGGAGAATGGAGGCACCTAATCAGTTACCTGGTAGAAGAACCAGTCCAACACTGGGGGAACTCAACCTAGAGTTGCATGGCCATTTTTTTGAATGGAGGCACCTAATCAGTTACCAGGAAGAGGAACCAGTCTAAGCCCTAAGGGAACTCAGCCTAGAGTTGAGTGGCCATTCTTTAAATGGAGGCGTCTAGTCAGTTACCAGGAAGAGGAACAAGTCTAAGCATTGGGGGAACTCAACCTAGAGTTGAGTGGCCATTCATTGAATGGAGGTACTTGGTCAGTTACCAGGAAGATGAACCATTCTAGGGCTGAGGGCCATTCTCCGAGTGAACGAAGGCGCTTGGCCAATTACCAAGTATTTGACATTGAGTCAATTGATGCAGCCTAGGGCTAAGGCACATGATCAGTTACCAGGACATCACTATAAGCCCTAGACTAGGTCTAGGCATGTTAGACACTCCTACCCTTGATCTGTGGGTTTTGTGATCTACTCCAGGGATTAGCTACCCCTGGTTATGACACCTAGAACCCTATCTTGGTGGCACAAGGAATGCAAGATAAAAGCCTTAGTAATTCTCCCTATTTATGATGATGTACTTTGAGTGGGTATGGAGGACCTCTATGACCACTTGTATTGACCACAGGACACTTGAAGAAGACTAAAAGGTAAGAGTCAAAAATACATAAGGACTCTTGGACCACTAAGAAGTCAAAATGAAAATACAAAAAGGTCATTAGTACCTTAAGAGTAAAAGTCAAAAAAGGTGAAAGAATAAAACACTATTATTTTATTCTTATCTATATGGTCCACTTCAAGTGAGTGAAAGGATACAAATAAAGTTCACTTGCCATTCATTTTGACACACTTTGACACTTGATATTCTCCCTCTTTCGTGACTGCTCCTTGAAGGACTTAATTGTTTTCGTTGGTTGTCTCTTATCTTACCCTAGCAGGGCGAGCAGCTAGCTAGGGCATCATCCTGGTGTACATCCTCTACACGGGCAGCTTCTTTCTCTTTTCCGGGCAGCACAACAAACCTTGGACACTCAACTTCTCATTCTGAGCAAACCCTTCTATCCATGGGTAGCCACAAATAGATTTTGGGCAGTCCTATTTCTCCACAGCAGATTTGGTCAACTTCAAGGGTAGTCTGCTATCTTGCTTAGGCATGCACATAAGTTACAGACACGGTCACAGGTAGCCTCAGAGTAACTCGAGCAAGTTGCTCCAGTTCACAGGCAACCCTACCTCACTTATGGGCAACCACAAAATCTCGGGCAACAATATATCGGTTATGGGCAGCAGACAGAGAAGCCCGGGCAGCCCAGATCTGGCTCTAGTACCCTCCGGGCAGCTACAGGAGATCTCAGGCAGCCTTATGTGACTTCTGGGCAGCCACAACAACATTCTGGGCAGTCACAGAATTACCTTGGGAAGCACTTTACAGTTCGAGCAAGATAAAGACAGGCTCGGGCAGTGAAGAAAAATTTTGGGCAGCCAAAAAAGTCTTCTTGGCAACAAAGACAAAATCTGGGCAAAAAGCTCTAATCTGCAATTTTCAATGAAATTTGTCTTGTTGAAATTTTTGGTCAAATTATGCTAGGGTTTGAAATTGTCCAAACCAACTAGGGTTTGACAAATTCTAAAGAACATTCATCTCAGAATTCTGAGATTATTTTGCTCAACTCAGTCATCTCATTTAAGGGATGAATTACTAATGCTTTTGGGGTTTTTTTCCTTTATAGGTTTCCTCATGAAAACATCTAGTGTTCATGTGTGTTAATGTTTTGCTTATCTACTGCACTTGTCTTATTGTTATCTAAATTACAGTCTGCAAAATAAAAGACTATATGAAATTGCTAAAATTCAACACGAAACACTAGAACATCATCATATGACTTGCAACCTCATCACACATGTCACATCATCATACATGTCATGTCATTTCCTGTCATTAGTGAACTCCTTTGACATCAATGGCAACCATACACAATAAAGTGTGCCCATTAAAACAAGAAGATTACTGCCTTGATTCTTGTGCCATTTCAGCCTTGAAATCTTTATTGTAAACCTCAAAATGTGTGACCATATTTGTCTAAAAACGTGTTCCCTCAACAGTACGGCTTAAGCAATGATTACTATTGTACTAAACCTCGATTTTTGAGCCAATCTCACAGAAACTCATTCCCAGTTTGACCTTGAACTACGTGCCAATTGTGTGCCCTCTTTTCTTCTAGTGTACAGCCGACATTTAGTGTTGTAGCTTGCATTGGAAATCGTGCCACTCTCAGGGTTCTTATTTCTTCAAACTTGACCTCTTCTTCTCAAGGATTCAACTTCTCTCTTCTCTCTCGCTTCTCCAATTCTCTTGGGTAACAATAATAATGAAACAATGCCTTTACCCCTAGTTTTTATTATGGCAACTAACTCCTTTCAAATCAATGGCTAAGATTTGAATTTTACTTGATGATATCTAGGGCTCTAATTAAATGCTCACTTTTTCTCATTAAATGAAATTAAATCACCTCATTTAAATAATTAACGAGACATCCTGCACAGGTCTGGCTCATTGGCGTTTCACTTGATATGAAGCCACATGTTGTAAAGGAGGTCACGAGTTCAAATCACACCCGGGCTTACCTGCGTCCCATGCTTGCGAGTTGTTATGGGGTAAATAGGGGTATAGTGGTAGCGGGAATGGATCCCTGAACCCCGTGTCACGCGAGTACCAGCCCAGTCCCCAGTTGTTGACTCCCCTAGTAAAATAATAATAATAATAATAATTAATGAGACGTTAATTATTGTGCCCACCTTTTAAATTCTCATAAAGTCAAGTAATTGTAATAACCACAACCCACCTTTATAAAGTAACTTTATTAAAAAATAAAGTACTTCTCACTTTATAATGTACTAGGGACCTCATTTAATGTTATTCACCCCTAGGCATCACATGCGTGAACAACACTTTTGCCTTGGTACTTTTTCAAAACTCCCTCTTACCGAGGAAAGTGTTTTTCACCACCCCCAACTTGTCTCTGAAGTGAATATGCTTTCCTCTCCCCAAACCTTTTGTTAGGATGTCAGCTACCTGCTCTTCAATAGAAATGGATTGTATCTCCACAATAGCCCTCTAAACATAGTCTCTGATGAAGTAATATCTTATCTCTATATGCTTTAACCTATCATGGAACACTGGATTCTCAGAGAGTCCGACGCAACTCTGATTGTCACAGTAAATAATTATAGGCCTCAGCTCCTGATCAAATAAGTCAACCAACAACTTGCGAAGCCACAATGCCTCACAACTAACTTGACTGGATGCCATATACTCAACCTCTTCAAAACTCAAAGCAACGGACTTTTGCTTTCTGTTGAACCATGACACAACTATCAAGCCCAAATTGAAGCAACAACCGAAATTGTTCATCTGGTCCGTCACACTACCTGCCCAATCAAAATCTGTGAAGCCAATCAAACTTACTCCATCTAACCTCCTGCAGTCCAGACCATAGTCTATTGTCCTTGCAAGGCACCTCGGCACATGTTTTTCAGCTATCAAGTGCACTCTCCTAGGCTCCATCATGAACTGACTGAGTGCGTTTACCACAAAACACAAGTCTAGTCTGGTATTGACCAAATACATCAATGATCCTATGAGATGACGATATAAAGTAGGATCAACCAACTCTCCTTCAGAAGCATGAAACTTCTTCCAGTTGGTGATCATTGGTGTGGACATAAGTCTACAACCCTCCATCTAAAATCTCTTCAGAACATTAGCTGCATATTTTCCTTTCCCCAAGAAAACATGTCCATCCTCTTGTCGAACCTCCATTCCCAAATAATAGTGCATCAACCCAAGATCAGTCATCTCAAACTTTGAAGCAAGATCTTTCTTGCAAGCTGCAATCAGGTGCTCCTCACTTGTGATAAACAAGTAATCAACATAAAACAAAAGAATGAGCAGATCACCTCCAAACACAATGAAATACAGGTTGGGATCAGCCTCACTCTTCTGAAATCCAATCAACAGCAAGAGTCAATCCTCGAATACCAAGCTCGAGGAGCTTGCTTCAGTCCATACAGGGCCTTTTTTAGCCTGCACACATGAGAATGTCTCCCATCAACCTCAAAGCCTTGTGGTTGCTCCAGATACACCTCCTCCTGTAGAAGACCATTGAGAAATGTGGTCTTCACATCCATCTGGTGGATCTTCCAACCCATCTCTATTACTATGGAAACTTCTGCCCTGATCAAGGAATACCAAACAACCGACGCAAAGGTTTCGTCATAGCCAACTCTCTCTACTTGTGAGAACCCACGCACCACAAAACGAGCTTTGTATTTCTCAATGAGGACATCTGCAACATGTTTGATCTTGTATATGCCACTTGGAAGTCACAACTGACTTCCCCTTTGGTCTCGAAACAATCTTCCACACATCATTCTTCATGATGGAATTGTACCCTTCCATCATGGCATCTCTCTAAACCTGATGCGTGGTTTCCTCCTCAAAGGTAGAAGGCTCTAACTCATGCAAAATGGTCACCACTGCCATATAACTGGAAAACCTCCAGTTCTTTAGTCTCTCTAACCCCCCCCCCTTGGGTGGCCCCACAAACTCCTCAACTTTATTCATAAGCTCTTTAAACCAAATCGGCTTTATCTTCTTGGAAGTAGCTTCTTTTGGCAGGTCCTCCTCCTTAACCTCCTCATCCAACGACTGTCTACCTGAAGAAGTACCTGTGGTCTGAGATCGTGTGTCTGGTGAACCAAAACCAAGTGAACCCGAATCACGTGAAGGTGAAACCTGTGAACCTGTCATCTGAAAACCTATCCCTGTACCTGAAGATCCTAAAACCTATAGACCAGTCAATCCTGAGAGCTATGACCTTGTACCCTGACTAGTTGAACTATGAGATGCAGCCACGTGTGGTATAGAAGTTTGTTGCTCCTCCTGCTCAGACTCTCGAGACTTCATAAAGGCCCGCGCCTCCTCAAATATCACCTCCCTCCTCGTTACAACTTTTCTCTGTACAAGGTGGTGTATGCAGAAGGCCTTTGGAATCTCATCATAGCCAACAAAGATGCCTCACTCTGCAATGGGCTCCAACTTTGTCTTCTTCTCAGGAGGGACATGGCAATATGTAAGGCGTCCAAATATTATACGGAAGTGGCCTATCTCAGGCTTCTTCCCGGTGAACATCTCCTTAGGAGTTTTACACCCCAAGGCATGGTGTGGACTCTTGTTATGTACATAAACAATAGCACTACAGGCCTTGTCCCATAGAAAGAAAGAAAGACTTTGATCATGCGGCATGGCTCTAGTTGCTCCCACTATACTTCTGTTCTTCCTTTCGGCAACTCCATTCTGCTATGGAGTATATGGAACTATCAGTTGCCTCGTTATCCCCTCCTTTCTGCAAAACTCATCAAAATACTTGCAGGTATACTCATCCCCATTGTTTGATATGAGTATCTAAATCCTCCCCTCCCTGTTTGGTTCTCCACAAGAGCTTTGAACTCTTGGAACCTCTTCAAGACTTCTTCTAACTTCTTGTTCCTTAGGAAGCAGATCTAGGTCTTCCTCGAATAGTCATCAATGAAAGTGGCATAGTACTCAAATCTTGTCAAAGAGGCAAATCACATAGGACCACACAAGTTTGAATGTATCAAATCAAGCACTCCTCCAGGTCTGTTATCACTGATTAGAAAAGCAGTCTTGGTGTACTTACCTAAATCATACCCTATACACACACCACCTTGCTCTGTGTTGAACTCTGATATACTTGTAGTCATATCCCTCAGCATCCTCAAAGCTGAATGATGGAAAAGGGCCATCCTCCTGTGCCACAGCTCACAGAACTCATTGTTGCTGCTAGTGTGTGCCAATGCATGATGAGGCTGGAAGAGAAGCTTGAACAATTTCCTGCATCTAACTCTAATGGCATATGCAATAGAAGGTCCTTCTGCTTTGGGACAAAAATGCACTTTCCCATCTAGGACATACACTCCAAATCCCCTGTCCTCAATAGCAGAAACTGAAACAAGGTTCTTTTTCAGCCCGGGGACGTATAAGACATCCCTCAAAGTCATGGGATGCATGGACTCCCTCTGAAAGCTGACAATCCCACTCCCAACTACTCTCACAATTGTATCATCACCCAACACCACCTCTAAGTCCAAGCCAATCTCAGTCATCTCAGTGAACATGTCACATACACGTGTCAATATACCAAGTGGAAGGAGTGGTGGATGCACTCAGTGAATGCCAAACAATTAAGAATGCTCTGTGTGATCCTCGATATCATTGTTGCTGATAGATGCTCTCTCTATACAACCAACATAGAGAGAAAACTCTCTCTCAAATAGAGCAGCATACTCATCAATTTCAACTGTTGTTGACGTCTGCTATTTCTTCTTCTTATTCAGATATTGTCCAACATAATGTCCAAACTTTTGGCGAGCAAAGCATTTAACTTTACTTGTATTCTTCTTTTGCTCGCCAACCTACTGATTGGTCCCACCCTTAAGACCCTTCTTGGACTTCTTTTTGCCTTTTGTTGCTAAGGCCACATTTTCTTCATCATCTTTGTTGTGAGATGAATTACCTTGTACATACCCTCTCGGGTCACCTCCTAGATGAAGTCGTCCTAGAGACGATCACGGGAAGGCATATGCTCACAAGCAACTACTGACTCCACAAATACATCTCATGGTTTTGTCACACCATTCAAAGTTGTATATACCAACTCAGCACCTTATACTCTCTCCTGTACTGCTCCAAGTTCATCTCGAACCTGTGTAATCCTGGTAATGTAAGAGACCATATTCTCTCCCTTGTTCATCTGAATACCCTTTAGCTTTTCCCTTCACACCATTTTCCGGTTTTTGTTCGAACTATGGTATAAGATTGTTAAAGTTGTCCACATCTGATGAGCATGGTCTTTGCCTGAGATATGTGGAATCACATGATTCGTCATGGCATAAAAAATTATTCTTTTTGTTTTATATTCGTCTTGTCAAACGTAATCTTATCTGCAACATTTGTAGGAATTGTAACTGGATTCGCAGTTGTACTGTTAACTATCTCCCATAGTTCGTTTTCTTGCAGTATCAACACAATTCTAGCCTTCCACGGGTATTCGCAGTTGTACTGTTAACTATCTCCCATAGTTCGTTTTCTTGCAGTATCAACACAATTCTAGCCTTCCACGGGTTAAAAGTAACTACCCCATCCAGCATATCTCCAATGCTAATTCCAATGGTCATAACCCCAATCAGTCCAAGAACTTGTTTTCTTCACAAAACACTTGTTCTCCCTTCTGCACCAAGTCTGAAATTTCACACTGAGTTTTATTTCTGCCCTTTACTTCAGCTCTGATACCATGAATTTTTATTTTTTTTGCATTCCAAACTCGGTTTCAACTTTAGTTTCCATATGAAGTTTAATGCCCAAACCACATAGTTGTAAAAACTCATTACATGAATGAAAAATACATTTTACCTCAAACACATGGAAAAAATTTCAAACTTTTCAAACTCAAAAAATTTATGACAGCCACACACATAAAATTTGACTCAGTGATTTTTGACCAAATTGGTCCGAGATAAAACCTCGAAGAGAAAACCTTTTCATGGAGAGATTTCTATTTTCTTTCTTCAAATAAAATTTTCTACAACAATACACTTCAGCATTAAACACACAAACTTATCTCAGCCAATGAAGACAAAATATCATCCTTAGAGAACGTGTCATAGCAACCTCATTTTTAGTGCCCAACAAGAAATTGAATTTTGTGCCTTCTCAACACTATACAAACATATAAACATTCTAAACTTTCTCCTTAAATTCCGTGCCAATCATTGTCCTTTGCTTTGGTAAGTGTGCCCACTGAAACAAGAAGATTACTGCCTCAATTCGTGTGCCATTTCAGCCTTGAAATCTTGGTTGTAAACCTCGAAATGCATGCCCGTTTATCTTTGAAAACATGTGCCCCCTGCAGTACGGCTTCAGCAATGATCATTATTGTACTACACCTCGATTTTCGATCCAATCTCAATGAAACTCATGCCCAGTCTGACCTTGCATTGTGTGCCCTCTTTTCTTCTAGTTACAACCTGCATTTATTGTGTTGTAGCTTGCATTGGAAATTGTGCCACTCTCAGGGTTCTTCTTTCTCCAAGCTCGACCTCTGCTTCTCAAGGATTTAACTTCTCTCTTCTCTCTTGCTTCTCCAATTCTCTTGGGTAACAATAATAATGAAACAGTGCCTTTTTCCCTACTTTTTATTATGGCAACTAACTCCTTTCAAATCAATGGCTAAGATTTGAATTTTACTTGATGAGATCTGGGGCTCTAATTAAATGCTCACTTTTTCTCATTTAATGAATTTAAGTCACCTCATTTAAATAATTAATGAGACATTAAATATTTTGCCCACCTTTCAAATTCTCATAAAGTCAATTAATTGTAATAACCAAAACCAGCCTTTATAAAGTAACTTTAATAAAAATATAAAGTACTTTTCACTTTATAAAGTACTAGGGACCTTATTTAATGTTATTCACCCCTAGGCATCACATGAGTGAACAACACTTTTGCCTTGGTACTTTTTCAACAAGTTGTGCCAAAGAAGTAGCAACCAAATTTATTTATAAGAATATCATTACAAGATTTGGATGCCCCCTAACAATAATAAGTGATCAAGGAATGCATTTCTTTAACAACACAACAAAAGTAATGATAAGGAAATTTATGTTTGACCACCATAAGAGCTCACCATATCACCCACAGGCAAATCGAGCTATTGAATCATTCAACAGACTCACTAAAATATGCAATAAAGATCGAGATAAATAGGATGACAATTGTTGTCCTTTGGGCATACAGAACTCTTTACAAGAGATTGATTGGATGGGTAAATTGGTGTATGGGAAAAAAGCAGTGATTCCCTTACACTTCAAGGGTTATGCAAACATAATAGCCAATGTATTAAAATTTGACTATAAGAAAGCTAAGGAATACCAATTATACCAACTCAACGAGCTGGAAGAAGAAAGGATGATAGCCCTCCACCACCAGGAAGTACAAAAGCAACAAAAAAAAACATGGCATGGTAGGAATCTTAAGAAAAATAGTTTGACGTAGGTAATATTGTCCTCCTATATGATATAGCCTAAGTCACGGGATTTGCCGCATATCAAGGATGAGGTTCGAATTCAATCGAATCTCAAGGCAAGGAAAAAATTCATTGACATTCACCCATTTTTAAGATAAAGTTTGTTGCCCTAGGTTTTTGTCATCTTTTTTATCTCTCTCCTCTCCGGATTGATTGCGGTCGACGGTGGATGTTGGTCGTTTTCAAGTTCTCTCCTCTACGGTTCTACCTTGGATCGACTATGCTTAATTTCAAGCTCTCTCCTCTCCTCCATCCTCACAACAATAGACATATCTACGGTTCTCCTCTCCTTTATCTGTTAGTTTTGTACCTAGTGAAGTGTTCCCCTAGTGACTTTTGCCTTGGTCACTTAGAGGGGACAGAAAGTGACCCTTGCATTTAAATGACTCAAGTAAAAGCATTTAATTTGACTTTAGAGCATTAAAGTCACTTTTTGATAAATTTAAGTCGGTGAGTGAAAGTAATATTTTAGAAATAAAATATGAGCATTTAATTTCATCCCTTTATCTAATCTAATCTCCACCGTTAGATTAAACTCACCCTAGGGTTTTCTCAAAAAGGCATGGGAAAGGCATTTTGCCTCACTTTTGCAGATTGAAGTGTGAAGAGAGAGCTGAGGAGAGAAGTTTCCTTTTCTGAGATAGAAAGAAAAAATTTGCAGCACGTAAATCGAGGAGAGGACAGCAACAAAGAGGGCACGAAAATCGAGGAGGACAACAGCATTTATTGCTGGTCTGTATGGTATGATTTTCAAAGCAACGGGCACATTTTTCGAGGCACATTTTTGGGCACGATTTTTCAAGAAAAATTATGGTCACAGATTTCGAGGTCCGTACAGTCAGGCTGTACAGTACAGTCCGTATAGTGGCATGGAAATCGAGGCAAAAAACAGAGAAGAAAAAAATATGAGTTTGATTTTTTCTGTTTGGCGCAGAAAACGAGGCAAAAATTTTCTCTTCCGGGTTGAGATAAGTTGGTCTGAAAATTTCCGAGTTTTGCTGTAAATTTCCCTATAATAAAATCTCTCTCTCTGATTGGTTTTCCCCTAGTGGGTTTTTCCAAGGTCATTGGCCAAAAATACTAGTGTTTTATGTGTTCAATGGCATGCTGATATTTTATTTACTGTCACTGAGAAAGATTAGTTACAGCAATGTTTTAAGTCTGAAAAAATTTTGTTTATTTCCAGCACTTTATTTTTCTAAGAATGTCATAAACAGAGATATAATTTTTACTTAAAACCAATGGCTGAAAACTTGTGAAAAATCTACATTATTTGCATGACAAGAGACATAGCGAATGGTGGTCGACGGCATTTGACGCTCGATCTGCATGACGGCAAACACAACGAATGGTGATCGACGGCATTCGATGAAGAGGGAAGGGTGATCAACGCTGGATTTCAAATTACATGTTAACTTTTCATATATTATATACCTTGTTTTAAAATTTTATGTTACAAATTATAATATATTATTTATTAAATGTTATTAATTATTATTATTATTATATAATGTTAGTATTTTTTATATATATAAAATATAGTATTTTTTTATATTAAATATTTAATTATATATATGATAGGTTAGTATAAAATAAAATAAAATATTTATGATATGTTAATCTAACCGAATCTATTGTCAAATCTTATTTGAATCTCATCACAAATTTTGAAATCGAATTGAATTTCATCTTCACCAAATTCAAACTCGAATATGAACCATGTGACATAATAGATGATAGCAAAATCAAGAGAAAACCAAGAAAATTAGAAATAGCATGGTTAGGTCCTTTTGTCATAGAATATATAAAACCAAATCGAGTTGTGCAATTGAGAATTTTACAGAGAAAAATACTTAATAGAATGGGCAATAATGGCCAACTAAAATACTTAATAGAATGGGCAATAATGGCCAACTAAAGAGTTTCCATACTTAAAACACACAAACACACATAATAATAGTAATAATAACTAACAAACACACATAATAATAGGAATAATAACTAAAATATAATAGGATTATAGTAAAGAAAAAATAAATAAAGTTTTAAGTTAGGGTAAGATTGGTCGAATAACTGTTAAACATAAATGCTAAAAACCTTTATCACTACCAGCTAGCATCGAATGTACAATAAAGAGATCAAGACGATCAATTGGGGACTCGAAACTATAAATGGAAGAATGAATTAATGGAAAGAAGATCGACAAGCAAGAATTGGGAACCTTTTGATGTTGTTCTACTAATCGAGAGTTTTCCAACTATCCAAAGATCTTCTCAATCGAAATCCATATGAGAAAGTTGTCTCCTACAAGTTAACCTATGCCTTCACCACAATCGTACCAAGTGGATACCATGTCAACTCACATTACTCATACATGTGGAGTTTATCAAGTGTGGACTTTCAAGAAAATTCTAGAGGATCAAAAATCCTTACCCGAATCAAGAGTTGAAGCATGCAAAATCCCTAACCCTAAGACTAGGTGGTTATCAAGATATGTTAAATGCCACACTACAACGAAAGAAAGGAAGGGGTTTCTTTCCTATTGTATTAATTTAATGTTCCAAATGCAAAGGAATACTTAGAGAAACTAAGGTAAAAACTAAGTTGAGGGTAAGACTAAGTGTGAGACGAATTGCATAAAAAGAAACCAAGTTGAATGTTGTATACCTTATTTGAACTCAACTGCATAGGTGAATTAGTATAGTGTTGAAAATGGTGTAAGATTCACTTTCAGCCATTACCTGCCTCTGTTAATCAGTTTTATAATCCTAGAATTGGCTAATGTTGACCATGTACATGAGGCTCATAACCCCTCTTGGGGAAAACATACTATCTCTTGAGTTGTGTAAAGGGGTCTTAAATGGATCACTATATAATTTCTCATCTATTTTGGTACTTCTTGAGTAAAAAATTTATAGTTGATGGATCTTGTAGGGCCTATTTTAGAGGTAAATCATATTTTGATGATCTTGTTAGAAAGTGCAACAAAGTCTTCTAGCATTGTATATGTCCTTGTATGCTAGAGAGACATTACACTGAAATCCAAATCTATTAAAGTGATTTTCCCAAGTTTTGACTTAGAAAAATACTTTAATTATTCTAATTTGATTTTGACTTTATGGAATCCCTTTATTAAAGTGAAAAATGAAATATTTAAGTTTTGGCTAATCTAATCTTGGCCATTGATTCTCACCGAAGGATCTCATCCATAGATCCATAGTGAGGGTTAGGGTTCTCATTTAGCCATTAAAGTTAAAAGGAGATTTGGTGGAGAGGACATGTACACATATACACAAGAGAGATACAAACAGAGAAAAGCCAGACAGAGGAGTTCACAGAAAAGACGAAGGAGCAGCTGCCCGACAGGTTCACCAAGGCTGAGCAGCGACCGTACAAATCGCACAAAGTGGCAACATCACATGCAGCAGGTGCACCGTACAGCTGTCGTACTGTTGACGTCTGCAACCGTACGAAATTCGTACAACAGTTCGTACTGCTGACACAGAGTCATACAATTACGTCGTACATCTACGCAGAGCAGCAGTGCCTTTCCATTGGGTTGCTTGGTGATCTTGCTGAGGTTTTCCATTTTCTAGGTTGGATGTATTTTACCTATTGGTTGTAAAAGTTCTATATCTCGTTGCTGCATCGGTTTTCCAATCTTGGGTTTTCTGGGGGTTTCCATACGCAAAATATATGTGTCTATATGTGATGTGATGTTGTGAATATTTTTCAGTGTTTTATATTCCTTTGCATACTAGTAAAGAAGTTCATGTGTGGTTTTCCAGTAACAAATTAAATATATTGTTTAGCCCTAGTTGAGATTTAAACGAAAATTTACATGGTATCAGAGATCTGGTGAGCTGAATCTGAGAGATTTGCAGCAGCAGTGATAGAAATGGGAAATATTGATTTGAAGACACAAACCTGGATTACAGATCTAGGGTTTGACAGGTACACTTCAGTATGGTCGTGCAGTTGAGAGTTGAGGATAGACTTCAAGGGGCTCAGAACTTTTCTACATGGAAAGAAAGGATCTCAAGGATCTTGGATATCAATGATGCAGCAGAGCACATTGACACCACGAAGGTTGCGCCCACTAATTCAACAGAGTTGGTAGCTTGGAAAAAGATTGACTCTAGTGCCATGCTGATTATTTTGGATGGAGTGAGGACCACATAGTCCCTCATCTTTCTGAGAAGAAGACCGCATCCAAGATGTGGAAGGCTTTGGAAAGTCTATACTAGAGCAAGAACGAGAACCAGAAGATGGTGCTGCAAGAGAGGATGTGCAGTACCAAGATAGCCATGGGTGAAGGCGTAGTGCCTTATCTCACAAGGCTCACACATATCATAGACGAGCTTGGATTTGTTGGTTCTAACACTGAGGATGAGGAGCTAGTTCGTATAGCCCTCAATGGCTTCTCTAAGCCATGGGACACCTTTGTCAAGGGTGTTGTGGCTAGGGAGAAGCTCCCTGACTGGAAAAGGTTGTGGGATGATTTTGTGCAGGAGGAGACTCGCATGGGTCAAGGATCAAGCTCATCCAACAGTGCCCCATAGATTGTGGATGAGGAGGCTCTAGCCCTGATAGGGAAAATGAAGAGTAAGGCTAAGAGGAAGAAGGATGTTAAGAAGAACCTTAACATGTCAAAGGTCAAGTGTTTTATCTGCCACAAGCAGGGACACTTAGCCTCCCAGTGCCTAGACAGGAAGAAGAAGAGCAACACTCAGATGGCAAGTTCTGCATAGGTGGAGTTCAATAGAGACTTTGATGAGGCGTTTTGTTTGATAGCTTGCATGGCAAGCACCACAGGTAGCAGTATTTGGTACATCAACAGTGGAGCATCTAGTCATATGATTGGATAGAAGAGATTCTTCAAGGACTTGCAGGAGGGTGGAATAGGTATCTACATTGAGTTGGGTGATGATGCGCAGTATCAGGCACAGGGAGTTGGCATTGTTTCATTTCAAAGGGAGTCTGGAAAACCCCTTAGTTTTGTTGATGTGTTATATGTTCTGGGATTAACTAAGAACCTCATATTGGTCTCCACTCAGGAGGACAAGGAATTTCAGGGGAAGTTCCAAGACCATAGAGTGTATATCAGGCCCAAGGGGTCAGATAAGAGTTTGGATCGAGTGATTGGGAACAGGAGAGGGAAGGTGTATAGACTACACTTTGAGCCTGCAAAGGCTCTAGTCAGCAGTAGCAGTCAAGGTGAGTTGTGGCATAGGAGGATGGCACACTTACACCATGGAGCACTGAGGCACTTGAGACAGGCAGTCATTGGAGTTCCTCAGGTAAAGGACGAGAAACATAACCACTGCAAGGGTTATGTGCTGGGGAAGAACATCACGAAGCCTCTCCCACATAGTGAGCACAAGTCTAAGGAGCTCTTGGACTTAGTACATCCGGATGTTTGCGGACCTATGAGGATCCATTCTTTCAGTGGTTACAGCTACTGCGTGACCTTCATTCCAGGAAGACCTAGATCTATTTCCAGAAGGAAAAGTCAAAGGTCTTTAAGAGGTTTCAGGAGTTCAAGGCTCTCGCTGAGAACCAGACAGGAAGGAAGATTTGTGTTTTGAGAACGGACAATGGGGGAGAGTACACCTCCAATGAGTTCTTGGAGTATTGTTCAACAGAGGGGATCAAGAAGGAGCACACTATGCCTAATACCCCGCAGCAGAATAGAGTGGCAAAGAGAAAGAACAGGACTATGGTAGGAGCAGCCAAGGCCTTGCTATTTGATCAAGGATTACCATTATTCCTTTGGGTTGAGGCATACAGGACCGCAATATACATTCAGAACAGGTGTCCCCGCACAGCTTTGGGGAGGAAGACACTCGAGGAGGTCTTCAAGGAACTCGACCAGTTGTGAGTCACATTCGCATATTTGGGAGTGTCTGTTATTGTCATGTTCATCCTGACACTAGGAAGAAGTTGGACGCTTCTGGAGAGAATGGGGTTACTCGTTGGATACAACGAGACTTCGAAGGCATACAGAGTATACATTCCTGCTCGCAAAAGGGTCATTGTGAGCAGGGATGTCCAGTTTGATGAGGACAGGGCCATGCAGAGATCTATGGACTTACCAACAGAGGAGCATCCATCACAGGTTTCGGGGGTCAAATTGGAGGAGCAAGATGTACAGGTACAAGTACAGACACAGGGCACAGGTTCTAGTAGTCAGAGGGAGCCAAGTGGACATGATCCTTCAGTCATTGACTTGGAGGATGAGTTGTAACAGGAGACGGATATCCAGCAACTGCAGTTGATAGACACTATGCCCATCCCTAAGTGGTTTAGGGCCACAGTTTAGGATTCCATGCAAGTAAATCCTCTTTAGAGCTCCATGAGACGGAGCAAACCACCAGAGAGGCTCAGTAATATGGCATTGATGACAGAGTTGATTAACTATGAACCTTCCAGTTTCGAGGAGGCTGCACAACATGACGTATGGTAAGAGGCAATGGTTGAGGAGTATGACTCAATCTTGAAGAATAGGGTATGGGAGGTTGTGCCAAGGCCTGAAGGTAAAAAGGTGGTGGGATCTAGATGGATCTACAAGGTAAAGCATGCAACAGACGGAAGCGTGGAGAAGTACAAGGTGCGCTTCGTGGCAAAGAGGTTTTCAAAAAAGGAGGGTATTGACTATGAGGAGACCTTCACCCCTGTTGCCAGGTATTCTTTCATTTGGACCATCATCTCCTTAGCAGCAGAGATGGGTTTGTGAGTCCATCAGATGGATGTCAAGACTGCCTTCCTCGACGGAGTGATAGAGGAGGAGGTATATATTGTAAATTTTCAACACTCTCCCAACCCGATTTCCAACTCTGTTTTAAAACATTGTTTAATGCCCAACCCAATTTAACATTCTACTGCAAATTAGACATTTCTCATAAACAATTTAGGACTGAAACACAAGAAGAATTTGTACAACTTTTATAAGCAACAAATAAAACACATTCACACATAAATATTCAGACACAGAAATTTTTGGTCCAATGACCCAGGGAAAACCCCAACCTCTGGGGAAAACCTGTGAAAGATAAAATCTTTATTTATCTTTGAAAAATACAGCAGTAGACAAAAATATTAGTCACAACTTATCTCAACCGGAAGATAAAAAATTTGCCTTGAATTTTGTGCCGACCCAGAAATTTGCAAACTCATAAAATTTATGTTTTTACCCTCCTCGATTTTTGTGCTGTGTTGAGGCCTGGAAAATCGCAGGTAACAACAGTGAGGGATTCTCCCCAATAAACATTATCAATTAGCCCGTTACTGTTTGGTATGGGGAATCCGTCTGGTTTACGGTCCGGCTACCGTAGGTCAAGTAAAAATTTAAAGTGTTTTATCGGTTACAGCCCGGTCCACCGTGTACATTTTTAGTTTTTTGATGTTTAAGGTATGATGTGCAAGTGCCTAACTAAAATGCAGACGATAGAGATAACGAGGAGGGGCACAATGTGATGTGCAGGTTCTTACCTCTGTCGCATCTAAATCACAAACCGCAAGAAACTAACTAAGACTTACTAACCTATCCCTAGGGAGCAAAACTATCATTTATGGTGAGTAATGTACTGTAGTGCATGCATAAAGAAAAAATCACAGATAGCTGTTAATGTTTCAGAACACATGAACATCAATAGAAATATAAACAACAAGATAGCTTATTGTTGATTAAAACCTTCATTACTCAATGTGGAAATTTCACAGAATAAACCAGAATACATTCATAACATGAAAATAAATTCAATGAGTTAGAACGATCTCACAGTTAATGGAAACAAGCTGAAAAAGAAATAGTTCATATCCAACTGGTCCATAGCAAACATTTGAAACAATCCACAGAACTTTCTCCAGCAGAAACATACGATTCTTTATTGTAAAATGAAATAGTTCTTCTTACAATACTCTCTCAAGATAGTCTGGAAAAAAGGTCCTTCTACATCTAAAACTCTCCTATATTTATACAAAAAACAAAACTCTTGGGCTGCCCCTCAATGTCTTTTGAGCTTCCCCAACCTTTCATTTTCCAAAATTTTGTCTCGTAGCTTGTGCACATAATTAATACAATATATTACATTTCAAATCAAAATTTCTAAAACACTTTATATGGAAGGGCCAGCTTGCTCGTTGATGTACTTCTTCCATGCATGAGCATCTGCTGCTATGCCTTCAAACCCGTCAGGCTCAAGAAATCGAGTATTAATTTCATATTTAGCAGCTTGGTTTTTTTTTTTTAGCTCGAAGGGAATCAGTAACTTGTCAAACTTGTCTGGGCCAGGCCCAGGATTAATTTCATATTTAGCAGCTTGGTTTTTTACCTCCTCTATCCTGGCAAGACTTAGGGGCAGCTGGTCTTCTAATAGATGTATGCTCACTGCTACATGTGCCACCGCATTCTTCAAGATCCATTCATCTAGGTCCTTAACATGTTGGATTTCTTTCTCATCTTCTTGATATCTGTCCTGAAGATGTTTTAGAAACAATTCATGCTCCGGTAGCACATCCAAATTTTTTCCGCAAAAGTCTGGCATCGATTGTATGTAGAAAGCACTCTCCTACAATATTCAGCACATGCTCCCTTTGTCTTCTTCACAGTTTTCTTGAATTCTTCTGCTACATTAATCGCAAATTCTAGTAAATCATACTCCTGTTTTAAAATCTATTGATCCTTTACTGCTAATTCCACAAGAGATTCCTTATTTGTTTCTGCCCAGACCATTCTTCCTGTTAGAATCTCCAAAATATCCTGAGATCTATCCAAAAAGTATGAAGTAGTGTCTATAATTTCCTCTAGTCTAGTGTCTATCTGTAAATTTTACACCTTTTGTCTTCTATGTGTATCTGTATTTGGTGGATCTTTTTTCTTTGAATTAGAACGTGTTCTTTCAAAGGCTAAATATCGGTTTTCTGCTCCGTAGCATCCTTAAGTGATGCGGTCAATGAAGTGTTTTGTTTTTCTAAGGCTGCCACCTGCATTTGATACTGCTTCTCTTTTTCCTTTGTGGTAGCCTTCTCCATTTCTAACTCAGCGACCTTGCTTTGCAACCTGTTCTTCTTTGCACTTAAATTCTCGTATGATACCTGAAGATCATCCTTTTCAGTTTTTTAAATTTGATGTTCTAGCTGTAGCTTTTGTAATTCAACTAAGCTATCCTGAGCATTCTTTTCCGTTTTCTCTGCAGATATTTATAAAGCATTCTTATCCGCATACAGAGTCTGGAATTCCGTTCTTGACGTCTTGACTTCACTCATCATATCTTCATACTTCATCTTCAGCTTTTGACTCTCATCTCTTTCTTTCTTTAAAGTTCCTTTCAATTGGGTTGCATTCTTTTGTGACTGCTCTAGGTCAATCATAAGCCTGTCCACGTTGTCCTCAGTCGCTAAGGTTAATGCTACCCCAGCTCTTGCTATCAAACATGGATCTTTATGTGTCCCAGTACCAATGTTTTATTTGTTACCATTTTCCCTGACTGTCCTCCAGTCTCGACCTTCTTCTCAATTCTTTTTACAACTCTTCTCTTTTCTTTATCGTAAAAAATGGTACTAAAATCAGGAACCTCCTCCCCTTCTGTAGGCATGAAAAAGATCAAATTTATCTCAGAAAATGAAGCTTGTCCTAATATGTTGCTAGAAGATGCAACAGGTTCCGAGGGATCCAGATCAGATTGTCCTTGTTCCTGATCTATTTGATCTTGCACTCCTTGTCTATCAACTTGCTTTGTACCCTGCTGATCCTTTTGGGATCTTGTTAGTCTCAAACCTTCGCTTTCTTCTTGATTTCAGCGTTCTTCTTTTCTCTTTATTTATTCCTCTTCCCTCCTAACTGCTTCCTCTGCAGCTCGCTTCTTTTCTTCTTCTTCATTTTTCAACCAACTTTCTGCTTTCTGTGCTATCCTTCTAGCATCTTCTTCCCTCTTTTTCACCTCTTCCTCTTCCAATATCTTAGCCTTTTCCAAAGTTTTGCCCTTTCCAGGGCGATTATGTTCTTCACATTTCTGAATGTCTCCTCCTCCTTGTCCCAAAAATCAGTATATTCAAAATGAATTCCTACTTCTTTGCAGTAATCCGCCACTTTATTATGGGAGTCATTACTGTGAAAATTCATTTAACCAAAATGAAAATACTCCAGCTCCTTAACAAATTCTGTCGCCTGCTTTACTCTTGAAAACTTGTAGCTGCCAAGCAGGAAAGGTACTACAGGATATGTTGTCTTTTTATGCTCAAATAGAAAATTGCCTACACCATCAATATACAGCTGTCTAACCGCCTCCTTGTGGAGTACATAATCTGTGGCATACTTTGGTAGTAGGGGAGGAGCTCTGGAACCACCGTACATCCTTACATACAACCCATCTTCCGTCAAATAGTAATCTCTAAACTCCTGTATGACTTTGAATGCCTCTTCAGACATGCAACTACATTCAGTCAAGAAAATGAGGGTATATAAGGGCATGATGAAGTGCTCGCAGATTTTCCTGTGCTAACTATAGTACTTATGTGCCCATAACAATTTGTAGGCTGCGTACACTGGGGTTCTGTCATTCTCCCAGTTACATCTCAAAGCAAGAAAGGACCGAGTGCACAGTATGCAGTCAATCAGGATAGAGCTCATATAAAACTCTGATCTCTTTTGAGATACCCCTCCTAAGGCTGCTAATATACATGCAGAGAGGTTGTTTGACACAATATTTGCCCAGTTAAAGATGGTTCCCTGGGTAGCTACATAGAAAATAACTGGTATCCACCCTATCTTGAAGCTCTTCCCATGTGCTCTGCCAAAAATCCTATTTAACATCAATGCAATGAACCTGTAGGGAGCATGGAGAGTAGAGGTGTCATACTCTCCGGAAGGTCTAGTTCGAAAGTTCTTTCCGGGTATCATTATTCTTTTTACGTCTCCACCAGATCCATAGCTATCTCCTTTAACCAGCTTTCTGTCAAATAAACATGGGGTGAGGGTAGATGACAAACCATAAAGACATATGCAGGGCTATATGCAGCATAGCCTTGCTTGGCAGTGTTCTCCAGAATCATTGTGGTTACATCTGCCCTAGGCAGAATCCAGCCTATCACTTCAAAACAAGGAAATAACTCGGGCCTTGTAGACACTTTCATTAGGGCTGATTTTTCAATGTTGGCATAGATGGTCAACTCCTCAAAACCGGCATCAGGTACATTCTGGTTGGCAATCATTCTATAGATCTCTCCCCACTTGTAGTCTGGTTCGACCTCAGTAGAGGCTTTGGTATCTTCATAGATATACTCTACTTTGGTGATGATCTCTACTTCAAGCTCTCCTTCAACCATAGGAGCTTTCTTCTTTTGTCTCTTTGATATGTTTTCGTTATAACAATCACCCTGCCACAGTCAAAGCATGTTCTTAGACCAAATGAGTTATTAGCAAATGTTTAACAATAAACAGGAAAATATATCAATTTACCTCCTCAATATGCATGCTGAAAAATAAGTCAAACACAGTATTTAACGAATGAAAGAATCAAGGAGAAAGAAGAAATATCCTGCAAGTCGCTTCCTAAAATGCCTAAGCCTCACAATCTGCAAAACCTCACTTCAAAAAAAAAAAATGTTCCATTTCAACTCAGGCCGTATCAAACTAAAACCATCGCTCGTTTTCAAAACTAAACTCGAAATATTAAACCCTACACAGCGCTTGTCCTCGAGAAAAAACCCTAAAACAACTAAGAGAGAAAAATCCTCCCCAATCCCACGAGATAAGGTAAACGCAAGAACAATGGCTTAATACCCCTGGCCAACCGTGGAAAAACCAAGAAACGAGTGTTGCAGACAGCGAAACGCTTGTCTGCAACCGTGCCCTAACCCCCCGCGCTGGAGCAAATTCCTCCATAACGGAAAAAGACACACAGACTTCAGATTCTCTACTAAGAAAATGTAAGCAGCCAAAAACTCCTCCAAATGAAAACAACCGTGAAAAAAACCGTAAGGGCAAGACATTCTTTTATACGAACAACCCTAACCAATGAAAAACCTAACGGTTCATAAATCAACCAATCAAACCAAAATAGTAAAGTCGTGGTTTACCTACCTGGCAAATAGCAATACAATCGACTGGATGGAACAAAACTCCATGGGAGCAACGCAAACGAAACAGGTTCTGACAGCTGGGCGCCCGTGAATGGTGCAGACGACTCAGACCAAATGCTAACGACAAGTCGAAAATACGGATAAACAATAAAAAACACGCCCCTCGTATATATAACCCTCGGCGGAAACCTATTGGCGATCAAAACTTGAATAAATCGGAAGGATACAACAGAGGATTGCCGCAACGGCGGGTGCACACAAAACTACGGGCCCGGGATACTTTAACTTTATCGGACATCGGACACACTAGACTCTAAGCTCAGAACATCTAGACAAATCCTCCTTCGCAACGTCAAAAAGATAAAGTTATATCATCGCGGCTTTGCTTGTTCTGACGGGTGTCGGAACTCGAACATCCTAAGCTCTAGAGTGTCGACGAGAAAACAAAATACTTTCGAAACGTCTCAGCACTAGGTTCCCGCAACGTCGGAAATGACAATCACTAGGACTCCGGCTCACTCCTGTAAGACATCCCTACAGTGATAAAAACGTAATCGGTTACCGAAACCACTAAATGTTAAGCTCAAAAAAACGAAAACGAAGAGAGAAGAACTCGAGGTTTCGACGTATCGGTGAGGAAGTCTAAAGCTCTTTCGGCGGGGTTGACAGTTCGGCCTCCGCAACGTTGGAAATATAGTCTACTATGCTTCCAATATCGGAAGGATAGTCGACTAGTCTTCCCATACAGAAAAAGAAAAGAACAAGTTTTTTGAGGAAAAAACTAAATTCCAGGGTAACTTCAGTGAAAACAAAAAACTCCTAGACCAGATTTAATAAAAGCAAATAAAAGGAGGGGCCCTAAAATTGAAAATTTTGGGGAAAAAGTTGCAGCTGCAACATGCTGCTACAGGACTGTACTGCCGCTGCACTGACAGGATGTACGGTTTGTACTGTACAATACTGCCTTGGGAAATGTGTCGGTTGTACTTGCTTCGAAATTTGTGCCTGAACTCACTGCCTCGAATTTTGTGCCCAAAAATCTACCTCGAGATTCGTGCCCTGTACGAAATTCGTGCTGTATGGTACAACAGCAATTAATGCTCGCAGCTGCCTCAAAATTCATGCCCATGCCTATTGTTTTTTCCACCTCGATTTTCGTGCTAAAGAAAAATGCTCTCCTGCGTTTTTCTCCTCTTTCTCAGAAATTGGCTCTCTCTTTCTCAAAAGGCAAAAGTGCCTCTTCACTTGGAAAATTTGTCTTTTAGGTAAAAACAATTAGGGTGAGTGAAAAGCCATCAAATCCAAGGGCCCAGATTAGATTAGATGAGTGATTGTGATAAAATCACTTTTCTCCAAAATTTGAAAATTAATTCACTCACTTTTTTAAATTTTTACTTAAATACACTTTATTCTCTAAAGTGCCTTTAATGCTCATCCCAAGTCATTAATATAAAGTCCAAGTGACAAAACCCCTTTTCTATTGACTTAGGCAAAAGTCACTTAGGGGAACAACTTCCAAGGTATTAAAAATTCAACACTCGCTCTTACCAAGAAAGTTGTTCTTCACCACACCCAACTTGTCTCTGAAATGAATAAACTTGCCTCTTCCAAGAGATTTCGTTAAGATATCTGCAACCTGCTCATTAGTGGAAATGTACTGCAATTCCACAGCTCCTCTCTGAACATAATCACAGATGAAATTGTATCTGATCTCAATATGCTTTGACCTATCCCGAAATACATGATTCTCAGAGAGCTGGATGCAACTCTGATTGTCACAGTAAATCACCATAGGCCTCAGCTCCTGATCAAATAAATCCACCAGTAGCTTGTGAAGCCACAGCACCTCGCAACTGGCCTGACTAGCTGCCATATACTCGGCCTCTGCAAAACTCAAAGCAACAGAGTTTTGCTTCTGACTTAACCACAACACTACTATCGATCCCAAACTAAAACAACATCCAGAAGTACTCTTCTGGTCTGCCACACTGCCTGCCCAATCTGAATCTGTGAAGCCAATCAATCTATTCCCATCTGATCTCCTATAATCCAAACCATAATCCATTGTACCTGCAAGGTATCTCAGTACATGTTTTGTGGCAACCCAGTGCACTCTCCTAGGATCCACCATGAACTGATTTTGAGTGTTCACCGCAAAACACAAATCTAGCCTAGAGTTGACCAAATACATCAAAGAACCTATGAGTTGACGATATAAAGTAGGATCCACCAACTCTCCCCTAGAAGCATGAAGCTCCTTCCAGTTGTTGACCATAGGCGTAGACATTGGCCTCCAATCCTCCATCTGAAATCTCCTCAAATATCAACTGCATACTTTCCATGTCCCAGGAAAATATGACCAAGCTCCTGCCAAACCTCCAATCCCAAAAAATAGTGCATCAACCCAATGTCCGTCATGTCATACTCTGAAACAAGATCTCTCTTGCAAACTACAATAGGTCTCTCTCCCACTGTGATAAACAAGTCATCCACATACAACAGAAGAATGAGTGTATCATCTCCAACCATGATGAAATAGAGATTCAGATCAGCGTCACTCTTCTGAAAACCCATCGATAGTAAGTAAGAGTCTATCCTGGAATACCAAGCTCGAGGAGCTTGCTTCAACCCATACAAGGATTTCTTCAGCCTACATACATGAGACTCTCTCCCATGAATCTCAAAGCCCTGTGGTTGCTCCACATAAACCTCCTCATATATGATTCCATTGAGAAATGTAGTCTTCACATCCATCTGATAGAACTTCCAACCCATTTCCGTAGCAATGGAAATCAATGACCTGATAGAAAAATAACAAGCAACCGATGCAAAGGTCTCGTCATAATCAACTCCCTCTATCTGTGAGAAACCCCGCGCCACAAACCGAGCCTTTTATTTCTCCACATTGCCATCTGCAACAAGCTTTAGCTTGTAAAGCCATCGAGAAGTCACCATTGGCTTCCCCTTAGGTCTCAGAACAATCTCCCAAACATCGTTCTTCATGATGGAATGGTACTCATCCATCATGGCATCTCGCCAAACATGATGTTTAGAAGCCTCCTCAAAAGTAGATGGCTCTAAATCACGAAGACGAGCAACCAATGCCATACCAAACATGTCTGACATCACTATAGCCCTCATTGGCTCCTTGGGCATTCCAAACTCCTGAGCTTCCTTCGAGGTCTCCCGAAGCCATTTAGGCTTCTTCTTCCCTGAAGGTTGCTCCCAAACTGGCTTGTCCTCATCTGATGAACTCCCAGAGCTAGAAGTCCCAAAAACCTATGTACTAGGAGCTGGTGAACCCTGTGATCCTGAAGCTCTATATGGTGAACCTGTGACCTGAGAACCAAAACCTATCCTCGAAGACCCTGCTGGATGAACCACTGAAACTGGAGATCTTGTTCCTATACTCTATGGTCCAGTCACCCCGAAAACCTATGAACCTATCATCTACACTGAAGGTACCTGTGAAGCTACCTGAGGTGTGGGAACCTGTTGTTGTCCCTGCTCTGACTCTCTAGAGTTCCTAAAGGCCCGCTCCTCCTCAAATCTCACTTCCCTCCTCACAACAACCTTCCTCAAAGAAGGAAGATAAATGCGGAAGGCCTTCGAAGTCTCATCATACCCCACAAAGATGTCTCTCTCTGTTGTGGACTCAAGCTTTGTCCTCTTCTCAGAAGCAACATGTGAATAAGTTAGGCAACCAAATATCTGAAAATAACTCACCTCAGGCTTCTTTCCTGTGAAACCCTCCTCATGTGTCTTGTTCCCCACGGCACGATGGGGACTCCTGTTCTGAAGGTATAGTTGTACTGCATGCCTCTTCCCAAAGGAAGAAAGGAAGTGACTGATCATGTAACGTGGCTTTCGCAGCTCCAACAATAGATTTGTTCATCCTCTCTGCCACTGCATTCTGCTAAGGAGTGTATGGTACTATCAATTGTTTTCAAATGCCCTCCTGTCTGCAATACTCATCAAACTCCTTGGAGATACACTCACCCCTATTATCTGATCTAAGTGCCCGAATCTTCCTCCCAGTCTGGTTCTCCACAAGAGCTTTGAACTTTTGGAACCTATGCAAGACCTCCTCAGATTTCTTTCTCTTCAGGAAGTAGATCCAGGTCTTCCTGGAATGCTCATCGATGAATGTCACATAATACTCGAACCCTCTCAAAGAAACAACTGACATAGGACCACACAAGTCGGAATGTACCAAATCAAGAACTCCTATTGATCTATTATCACTGCTCGTAAGAACTCCTGCTGACCTGAAATGCGTCGTATAGTTGTCATACAAACCACACGAATCCATACTGCTGACGTCAACAACCGTACAGCACGTCCTACTGCTGACGCAGAGCAACAGTGCCTTGTTGTTGGCTTGCTCGGTGATCTTGCTGTGATTTTCAATTTTTCAGGTTGGTGTACACTGTATTTTACCTGCTGGTTGTAAAAGTTCCATATCTTGATAACAAGAATTCTATATCTGACTACTGCACCAATTTTCCCATCTTGGGTTTTTTCAGGGGTTTCCATACCCAAAATATTTGTGTCTATATGTGATGTGATGTTGTGAATATTTCTCAGTATTTTATATTCCGCTGCATACTAGTAAGAATTTCATGTGTGGTTTTCTAGTAAAAAATTAAATATACTGTTTAGCCCTAGTTGAGCTTTAAAGGAAAATTTAAAGATCTAGGGTCCTAAAACTTCCACAGCTCGTTTTAGGAATCAATTGGATATTTTGAGTCAAGAATTTGCATATTGTTATACTCATTGAAAGCTTTCCAATTGTCCAACGATCGCCTCACTCAATCTCCATATGAAAAAGTTGTGCCTCCCACAAGTCAACATATGCTTTGACCACCATAGTATTAAGTGGATGCCATGTCAACTACCATTATCCTTATACATGGAGCTTATCATAAACCCTAATTACCCTAATCAAAAGTTCAAGCACAAAAAATATTTAATCCTAAACTTATCAAGACATGTTAAATACCATGCTACAAGAAAAGAAAGAAAGGGGTTTCTTCCAAGGTTGTTGGGAGTAGGGAGCGAGAGCGGCAGCAGGGAGTGGGAGCGAGACTAAAAAGCGAAATTTTCAAAGGCTCTTGCCTCAAGAGCTTTTTTTAATAATTTATATTTTAATATATTTTTGATGGACTTATATCTAAAAAACATGTAGGATGTTGAATTAGCTATAGAAAACATGGATTAAATCATATAACGTCAATGATCTAGTAGTTATAACTTATAACATTGTCATCAAATGATCAACCATAACAGCTTTTATAAGAGCTTGGCAAAGAAGGGAGGTTCCATAACATTGTCATCAGATGATCAACCTAGTATAGGAGAGGTAGGGAGCGCCTCGAGAACACGCTCCCAAAACTAGGAGTGTTTTGGGAGTGAGCTTGTGAAGGGAGTGAGCTTCAAGAGCGGGAGTGAGAGAGGGGGGCACTCCCTCGTAGCAGAGGTTTTTCCCCTATTGTATTGATTTTTCATTCCATAGCTATGCAAGCAAAGGAGTGGGATATTAAGAGAAAAATTGAGGATATAGATGACCATGTAGCAACCATTCAAGCTACAGTTTCTATTGCAACTCCACAGTGAGTCCATCTATGTTTGTATTTTCACTTTATACATAAGAACAAAAGAGCAAGGCATAGTCCTCACCTTCTAGCTAGGTCTTTCTATATTGAACCCATGGTACAACTTGTGTTCATTGTGTCGATAGATCCTGATCATGGATCATCGTCCTCACTGCTTCCAATGTTGTCCAATTATTTCTTTGCTACACCATTCTGTTGAGGATTATAGGAAGTGTTCATCTCCCTGTTAATCCTGGATTCCAATATCGTCCAATTCTTTCTTTGCTACACCATTCTGTTTAGGATTATAGGAAGTCCTCATCTCCCTGATAATCCTGGATTCTCTGCATAATATTTTGAAGTCTTCTAATATGTATTCCCCGCCATTATTTGATCTTAAAGTCTTTATCTTCTTTTCAGTGTGGTTTTCTACATGGGCTTTGAATTCTTTGAATTTGCTAAACACTTCATCTTTGGTTTTCAAAAAGTAAATCCAACTTTTACGAGAATAGTAAGCAATAAAAGAAACATAATATGCATACGTTCTTAGTGAGTTTGATGACATGGGTTTGCATACGTATGAGTGTATAATGTCTAGTATTCCTTTCGACTTGTTGTCACCGCTTGGAAATGGACTCTTCACAATCTTTCCATGAGCGCATCTTTGCATACACCATCATGGTTTGCCTAGATCTCTGGTAGACCTGTCACCGTCTTGCTTATAATTGGCAAAGCTTTGAAGTGGATATGAGCAAATCTTCTATGCCAAAGTTCACATGGGTTCACTATGTTATGTATCATAGCTTGTTCTGCTTGACCCTTCAATTTGTACAAATCTCCTTCTTGTTCTCTGATTACAGCAACAGCATTAATAGTCTTTCCTTTTGGCCACAAAAGAACTTGGCCATCAACAAAAACAACTCTAGATCCTTTCTCTTTTAAAGTTGATATGGAAAGGAGATTCTTCTTCAATCCTGATACATATAAAACATTTTTCATTTTCATAGGTTTGTCGGAGTCTAATCTATAAGAAGCTTCTCCTACCCTTTTATGGGATATTGGTAATCATCTCCAAGTTTCACCTTATGAGGTGAATCCTTCTCTGTCAAGTTGGATAGGGAGTCTTTGAAACCTGACATGTGCTTAGAAGCACCACTATCTACAAGCCAAGTATCACTCCCATGAGTGACGATACCTGTAAGAGCGGAAATCAAAACATTTTCTTCTTCACTTGAACAATCTTCTCTCGCCTTCTTCTGAACATGTTCATCGTCTTCGACAACATGAGCATGATAACTCTTCTTCTTTCCTTTCTTGTCTTGATCTTTTGCATTGAGACAACTTCTTGCAATGTGTCCCATTTTCTAACAAGAGTAGCATCTAACTGATGAATAATCATTTTGGGACCCATGAGTGTTATGATACTTTTTGGGTTTCTTGTGAGAGTGATCTTCCTTCTTGAACTTCTCTTTCTTCGTATGTGCTACAAGAGTTTGATCATCTTTGCCCATCTTTTCTTCTCTTGCTACCAATCTGGCTTCTTCTTGAGTGCATTCTTCCCATAGTCTGTTAAACTTTGTTAGCTTTCTTCTAGAACAGATTCCTTGAATAAATGACTCCCATGACCTAGGGATACCATTTAAGGTAGGCATCACTATTTCAGCTTCTTTGATTGTATCTTCAATGGCTTCGAGTTGTTCCTTTATTTGAGAGACCCTTGTCAAGTAGGATTGGATGGTCTCTGAATTTTGCATCTTCACATTCTTGAGTTGGGTTTTCAAGGTCATCTTTCGATTGATGTTCTTCCCTTCATATAGCTTGGTTAGTGCATCAAACATTTCCTTGGGAGTCTTCAAGGATGAAACACGAGGGATCAAGTGATCTTTGATGGAATCAATAATGATCCTCTTAGCCCTAACCATGTTCTTCTTATGTATTGCTTTGTCTTCTTGTCCCTTACGCTCTGCAATCACTTAACATAATTCTCCAAATCATTCTCTTCTAGAATGAGAAGCACTCTACACTTCCATGCTTGGAAGTTATCAGACCCTTCAAGCTTATCCTCAAGCTCGATATTGTTTGACATCTTGACAGTCTTAATAATATGAGAACCTCAAATGGTAATAGAGATTATAGAACTTACCAATTGAGATGCTCAAGTCAAGTACTAACTACAATGTCTTTCTGAAATCTCCTGACCTAGGGTTTGTTAGAGAAACCCTAATTTTTCAACTTGTGAATATTGGAATTCTGATCCAAGGAAAAGGTGTGCCTCCCCAAGACGAGTTGAGCAAAGATATTCTTGTTCCGGATATGTGGACAGACCTGTCAAAAATATGATGCCCTAGTTTTCCTTAGCAGTAGTGATATGGTCAAATTTGAAAAATCCTTCGTTTTGGAATCTGCATCCATAGGAAAGTGCGCCCTCCTAGGGCAAATTGATTAAACATTCTTTTCAAGTTAATATGTGGATGGAAGTGCCTAGAACAAGAAGCCCTAGATTTCAACTTCCACCAAATTGTTGCAGAATGACCTCTTTCAATATGGTTTTGATACCATGTTAGAATTTGCACTTGAATAGTAGTTATGTTAGATCTTTAAACAATTTATACCATATCACAATAATAAGCAATAGGATCACTGATAGAAAGACAAGCACGACATACAAAAGAGACACAAAGATTTCTCCTCTGGGAAACCCTTAAAGGGAAGAAAACCCGGCAACTTCTTCAGTATAGATTCATCAGCAAGTACAATGTCAAACTAGTACAATGAAAAGCTAAAGCTCTTCCACACAAATATCCCAAGAATAGATAAGATAAGAAACCCCAAAGATAAGATGTCTTCAATGCAGTTGTCTTCTCTCTCTCTAGCAAACTTGCTTGAGTGAGTGTGTGTCCAAATGAGAAGTGTGCCTCCCCTATTTATACTTATCTCTCAAGTGAATTTTCCTTATGGAGCCGACTTTTCTAACTGCAAGGACCAACTTCAGTAGGGAGACATTAAATAATGCTTATTTAATGTTTCTTTTGGATTTTTCTGAGTCGACTTTACAAGTAGGGTTTACATTAGTTCTTTAGGGTTCTTTACATGATCAAATACAATATGAATATTTCCCGAAGGAAGTACAACAAGAATATAACAAGAATATCTTTTGAATTTACATAATCTTCAACAAGAGGGAACTGGAGCACAAGATACAATTGTCGTCTAACTCCCCATTGCCAAATAGAGGACTGTATAGACAATCCATATTGGAAATGGATGAAATGAAGCAACAATTGCAACAAAACTATTGGCTCAAGGAGTAATTCAACCAAGTACCTCACCCTGTGGGTCACCTATCATTATAGTGCCTAAGAAGGATGGGGCTTGGAGATGCATATCTACTACAAAGCTCTGAATAAGATCACCCTCAAGAATCGTTACCCTCTACCTAGGATTGATTAGTTGTTGGATCAACTATAGTATGCTAAGTACATCACCAAATTGGATCTCAAATTAAGGCCACCACTAGGTATGAGTAAAAAAGGATGACACCTAAAAGCCCACTTTCTAGATTCTTTTGTAACAGTGTACTTGCATGAGATATTGATCTTTAGCTCTACTTGGGAAGAGCATATCTCAAATCTCATGATTGAGTTAAAGACCTTGAAAAAGCACAAACCTTTAGAAATGTGGATTTGCCAAGAAGTCCTTAGTGTACTTGGGGTACATGATTGATCAAGGGGGAATTAATATTGATTCTACGAAGATGGAGGCAATCATCAAGTGGCCAACTCCTACAAATGCACTAATTAGAAGCTTTGTGGCAGGAACGCATTACCTTGAAATATTAAAGCATCTTTTATAGATGTGGTTATACCACTCCATGCCATAACAATTAGCAATAAGATTTTCCAGTAAGAAGAATCAACAAAAGGTTTTTGATGATCTAACACAAAATATTAGTCAAGCACAAGTTCTTGCATCGGCCAATTTGCAAAAACCCTTCAAAGTGGAGACATATGCAAGTGGATAGGTTGTGGGAGCAGTCTTGATGCAAGGACGTGACATGTTATCACTCTGAAATGTTTACAAGTCACCAGTCATTACAATATTTACAAATCTGAAAAAAGCCTTAACAAGCAAGACATTAATTCCATCTTATCATCAAGTATAAGGGGTACTAATAAGCTGGCAAGCTCACTGTCAAGGCCAACCGCATCCAAGATCATAGCTTTGGGTACTCTTATGCACATAGAGCCTTTCACACGTGATGAATACAAAGAGGAATACATAAACAATGACTTCAAGGAGATATTTCAGCAACTACAAGGCCAAGTTCATGAAGAAGAAGGTGATTGCAATGTTGACTACCATCTCTAGGGTGGGTTGCTCTACACGCTAGATAAGTTGAGGAGAAAGATTCTAACTTATCAAAGAGGCTTACACCTCCAAAGTTACAGGTGATTTTAATGTTGGGAGAATAGTAGCCAACTTACAGAGTTATGGGAACTATGTTAAAGTTTTAGGGTTTTTCATAAAATATTACAAACTTGTACATTAATGCAAATTTAAATTGTAAAATAATAGTGAAGTAAAAAATACAACAGTAGTAAAAGTCTAACCAATAAAAAATTTAATTTTCATCTCCCTTAACACTACCTTAAGGATCATTGTGTTAAAGTTACGCAATTGAAACAAAAAAACGCATCATGTAGAGCAGCAGTAGTAATAAGGTAACCTAATGAACAAATTAAACAAGACTAACAAACAACAGTAGTAAAAGATCTAACCGATAAAGTAAGGGAAACAAGTCTAATATGGACCTTCCTTATACTCGAAAATGCTTTCGCATCAGACCTTGTCTCTAGGAGACAAGTCACTAAGTAAAACAAGTCTGGCCCTTACCTGAGGGCATGGACATACCTGAGAGAGAGAGAGAGAAAGTTAAAGTGTTGTAAGACAAGAACAGTAGAAGGTACAACAATCAAGACATCTAAGATCAACCTCTAACAAGCTAACCAAGACAGCCAACAAGTGATCAACAATGGGAAGCAGCCATCAAGGAAACCCTGACAAGATAGCAACACAATCTAGTGGTAGTCAACACCTACAACAACCCACTCAAAACAGTCCAACACACGCAAATGCCTACACAAATAAGCCACAAATGGAAACGGCCTACCCTAGAATCCCTCAAACAAGCTGCAACCTCAATAGACAACTCACAAACAACCCATGGCTCAAGTAACAGTCCAACAAATAGCCCATGGCTCAGGTGACAATCCAACAACAGCCCATAAACAATCCACGGTTCTAGTGTTTATCCCATAAACAATCCATGGTTCAGGTGTTTAGACCACAAACAGTGCACAGTTCAGGTGTTAAGCCCACAAAAACTCCATGTCAAGGTGACAGCCCAACAAACAACCCATTGTTAGGTGACAGCTCAACAACCAGCTCACGGTACCTTACATCCCACTCAACAAACAGTCAGCAGCAGCAACGGCACCTTCAACAAAAAATATGACAACCCACAAAGCAAAGTACATAGCTCACATGTGTGGAAGAAAGAAAAGCAAGCAGTTGCAAGGAGTCTTGTTGATGTATTTGTAACTTCAGAATGTATTTACTTGTATATTTTATATATTGTATTTCATTGGTCCCCGATGTTCCTATCGGGAGAATCATTAATGTAATCAAGTCATGTAAATTCATAGAGATTAACCCTCCTTTGTAAGTCAGGGGCAAAGTTCCCACAATTGAGGGGCACTAGGGTTATTAGACTCTCCTAGAGAAGTCGACCCTGGTAAGTAATTGTCAATTCGAAAACTAGTATAAATAGAGAGTGAGCCTCTCTATTTGAGATACACACTCACCCAGCTATAGCGCATAGGTGAGAGAAGAGGAGCTCGCACAAGTGAGAGAGAGAACAATTGTTGGAGATCATTTTTCCGTCTTTGGGTTTTACTACTGCCATTGGTGCTCATTCTATCTCTGAGGAAGTTACGGGGTTTTCTCCTTTATGGTTTCCCCGAGGAAAAATCTTTGTGTCTATTGTCTCTTATGATTGATTGTTGTGCATGTTATTCTCTCAGATAAGATCCTAAGATCATATTGTCTAAATGATAAAAATCTAACATGGTGTCAGAGCTAACCTGAGAAGAAGACATTATGCAGCTGTAGAAGCTAGGGCTTCTTACTTTTTGGGTCTCTCTCCACAATCCATCAGCAAAAGGAGGCTAGGATGACTCTCCTTTGAAGAGCACATCTTTCTATCGAAGCAGAATCTGATTCTGAGCATTTTCAGTTTTTGACCTTTCACTGCTGCAGGAAATTAGGGCTTTTCACAGAAGAGGAATTTTTGAGTGAGCCCAGCGTAGGATTGCTCTCCTCATCAAAATCGAAGTTTAGAGACCAAGATCGAAGTTTTTGGTTGAGTAGAACTTCGGGAAAGTCAAACCCTAATTTGCCCCGGAACCAGAAAACCAGCATTGCAGAAGATCAGCTCCAAATCCAGTTTCAGCTTCTCAAATTGTTAAGATCTAAATCTTTTGTATTTCCATTTGAGGTTCTCTTTAAAGATGTATCATCACACCAAGCTTGATGAAAAGCTTGAGGGAGTTGATAACTTCCGAGCATGGAAGTATAGCATCTCACTAGTTCTTGAAGAAAATGAATTGGACTCCTACATCAATGAAGAGGTTCTAGTTCCAGAGGGAGATGAGGCTAAGGCCTTACACAAGAAGAACTTGGTCAAGGCCAAGAGGATTATTGTTGATTCAATCAAGGATCACCTCATACCTAAGTCACAGGATTCGGCGAATTTGAACCTTGAGGTTCGAAATTCGCCGAATTTCAAAGGAAAAAAAAATTCGAATTAAATTCGCTGAATTTTGAAAACGAATTTTTTCGAATTCAAATTTTATCGAATTCGAATTTAAAGGCGAATTTTATAAAAAATCGAAAAAAAAATTAAAAAATCGAAAGAAAAAAAACCCAGGAATTTCAGTTTTATTGTTTATTTTTTAAACTATTTAAGCATGCTGCATAATATATTTCATTTTATAAGTTAAAATTTATTTCAATAGCATATTTTATTAACAATTTTATTATATATTTATTTATATATTTATATATATATTCGAATTTCAAGACGAATCTCAAACGAACCTCATCCAAAAATTCAAATTCGAACCGAATCAAATGGTTCTCGAATTCGAACCATGTGACTTAGCCTCATACCACAGGTGTCCTCCCTAAAGACACCTAAAAGAGATGTTTGATTCCTTAACCAAGCTATTTGAAGGGAAGAACATAAATCAGAGGATGACTTTGAGAAATCAATTGAAGAATGTGAAGATCCAAAATGTAGAGACCGTAAACAGTCATACTTTACAAGGGTCTCTCAAATCAAAGAACAACTTGAAGCAGTAGATGAAGAAGTAGAGAATGCAGAAATTGTGATGACCACCTTGAATGGTCTCCCTAGGTCATGGGACTCATTCATTCAAGGGATTTGTGTTAGAAGAAAGCTAATCACCTTCAGTACACTGTGGGAGGAATGCTCACAAGAAGAAGCTTGAATAGTAGCTCGAGAAGAAAAGATGGGAAATGAAGATCAAGCTCTCACAGTACATACCAAGAAAAACAGAAGGGACTATCATCATCACAAAGGGAAGCATTCACACCAGAATAACCCTAGAAGAGATCTATCTGGTATCCGATGCTATACATATGATGAGAAAGGATACATCTCCAAAGACTGTCCCAGAAACAAAGGTGGCTCTCAAAAGAAGAACTACAAAAGAAGACATCATGCTCACACTGCAGAGGATGATGAACCTCCAAGAAAGAGAGTCAAAGAAGAAGATTCTTCTAGTGATGAAGAATATGTTTTGATTTCTGCCCTCACGGGAACTGTCACACATGGAAGCAATGATTGGCTCATAGATAGTGGGGCTCCAAAAGAAATGCACAAGAGAGAGGAAAAGAACTAGGTCCTACTCCGGTTATGTAGCCCTATTATGTGACATCATTGATAAAGAACCTTCCAACTATGAAGAAGCGGCAGAAAAGAAAGAATGGAAGGATGCTATGATCGAGGAGTACCAATCAATCATGAAGAATGATGTCTGGGATGTTGTCCCAAGACCATAGGGGAAGTCTGCTGTGACTTCCAAGTGGATCTACAAGATCAAGCATGTTGCAAATGGCAACGTAGAGAAATATAAAGCAATATTTGTGGCTCGTGGCTTCTCCCAGAAAGAAGGGATAGATTATGAAAAAACTTTTGCGCCTGTAGCTAGATACACTTCTATCAGATTAGTTCTTGCTCTGGCTATAGTAATGAAATGGAAGATACACCAAATAGATGTCAAGATTGCTTTCTTGAATGGTGTAGTAGAAGAGGAAGTGTATGTGGAGCAGCCACTCGGTTTTGAGACACATGATAGGGGAACTCGTGTGTAAATTGAAGAAAGCCCTGTACATTTGAAACGGGCACCCAGGACATGGTACAGCAGGATTGACAGCTTCCTAACTAATTTGGGCTTTACCAAGAGTAAAGCAGATTCCAACCTTTACTACAAGGTTGAAGAAGGGAACCCAGTGATACTCCTACTGTATGTAGATGACATGTTTGTAACAGGTGAGGATGGGTTGATTGCTGACACGAAGAGGAATCTTGCTGTAGAGTTCGAGATGAAAGACTTGGGTATGATGCACTACTTTCTAGGCATGGAGGTGTGGCAGAGTGCAGATAGAATCTCCCTGGGACAAGGGAAGTATGCAATAGAGATCCTGAAGAGGTTCGGGATGATGGACTGCAAGGCCATGACCACACCTATGGCATCGAACCTGGAGCTATTGAGTGATGCTTCATCAAAGTTGGTTGATGCTACGATGTATCGTCAGATGATTAGGTCCTTGATGTACCTGACGAACACAAGACCAAATATTTGCTTTGTTGTGAACACATTGAGCCAGTTCCTGACAGATTCGAGACATGTTCACCTAATTGCTGCAAAGCATATTCTAAGGTACCTGAAGGGTACAGTTGATTATGGGCTCAAGTATGAGGCGAATCAGAAGATTAACCTGGAAGGTTATGTGGATTCGGATTGGGCAAGCAGTACCATTGATAGGAAGAGCACTTCGGGGTGCTGCTTCAGTATGGGATCAGGTGTGATCTCTTAGTTTAACAGGAAGCAGTTCTGCGTGAAACTGAGTACAGCCGAAGTAGAGTATGTCGCAGCTTGTTAAGCTAGTTGTGAGGCAGTGTGGTTGAGGAAGCTACTGTATGATTTGTTTGAGCTCCAGTTGGATGCTACTTGTATATATTGCGACAACCAGAGTTGTGTGAAGTTGTCAGAGAACCCGGGGTTCCATGACAAGTCAAAGCATATCGAGATCAAATATCACTATATCAGGGATATGGTGCAAAGAGGAGCAGTGAAGCTCCTGTATGTTGCGACGAACGAACAGATAGCTGATGTGTTGACCAAGCCATTAGTCAGAGTGAAGTTTGAGTACTTCAGGGAGAAGCTTGGTGTTCTCCAGATCGAGGTTCCTTCCAAGGGGAAGTGATGAGTCTGTGAGCCTTTCTTACATGGTGGTAGGATTGGTTCCTCCCATTGTCAAAAGTAAGTGTTGTGCCTTTCTGACATGGTGGTAGAATTGGTTCCTCCCATGGTCAGAAGTAAATGTTGTGCCTTTCTGACATGGTGGTAGGATTGGTTCCTCCCATGGTCAGAAGTAAGTGCTGTGCCTTTCCGACATGGTTGTAGGATTGGTTCCTCCCATGGTCAGATGTAAGTGATGTGCCTTTCTGACATGGTGGCAAAATTGGTTCCTCCCATGGTCAAAATATAAGTGTTGAGACCTACATCCAGCATGAAAAAGGGTTGGCTCTATAGAACTACATCCAGCATGAAAAAGGGTTGGCTCTGTAGAGAAAGACCTTGCAGAGGGCAAGGCCTACATCCAGCATGAAAAAGGGTTGGCTCTGTAGAACTGCATCCAGCATGAAAAAGGGTTGGCTCTGTAGTGGAAATCCTTGCAAAAGGCAAGGTGTTGCATCCAGTATGAAAAAGGACTGGCTCTATAGGAGAAGTCCTTGCAAGAGCAAGGCAGTACATCCAGCATGAAAAAGGGTTGACTCTGTTGATAAAAACCTACATGGAGGCTAGGCCTACAACTAGCATGAAAAAGGGCTGGCTATGTAGAACTTCCTGTGACAAGAAGAATTGAGAGATAGCACCATTTGCTTGAGATAGCGGAAGCAATGATGATCCAGCTTTGGTGATGATCCAGCTTTGATGATGATCCAGTGATGATTATCCAATGATGATCCGGCTTTGATGATGATCCAGCTTTGATGAATGAACCAATGACGAAGACTTGTGCTGATGAATTGTATCAAGAGAATACCTTCCTAGTTAAGAGGAAGTGTTGATGTATTTGTAACTTCGGATTGTATTCACTTGTATATTTTATATATTGTATTTCATTGGTCCCCGATGTTCATATCGAGAGAATCATTAATGTAATCAAGTCATGTAAATTCATAGAGATTAACCCTCCTTTGTAAGTCGGGGGCAAAGTCCCCACAATTGAGGGGCACTAGGGTTATTAGACTCTCCTAGAGAAGTCGGCCCTGGTAAGTAATTATCAAGTCGGAAACTAATATAAATAGAGCGTGAGCCTCTACATTTGAGATACTCATTCACCCAGCTATAGCGCATAGGTGAGAGAAGAGGAGCTCGCACAAGTGAGAGAGAGAACAGCTGTTGGAGATCATCTTTCTGTCTTTGGGTTTTATTGTTGCCATTGGTGCTCATTTTATCTCTGAGGAAGTTGTGGGGTTTTCTCCTTTATGGTTTCCCCGAGGAAAAATCTTTGTGTCTATTGTCTCTTGTGATTGATTGTTGTGCATGTTATTCTCTCAGATAAGATCCTAAGATCATATTGTCTAAATGATAAAAATCTAACAAGTCCAAATCAAGAGAGCACCCAAGCAAGAGAAGGTTGAAAAACCCTAGATGCCACCCAAGGATAAGCATGCATCAAACCCTCGATTAGACAAAAGCAATTAGATCAGATATCACCTTCAAGACACCAAAATAATGAAGGCTAGGCTTTTATTTATAGCCCCTAAAAGATCTTCTAGAAGGTTCCCCTTCTAATCATTCAATGACTTAGTGTTTACTCAAAAGGTCAAAACGTCATAACATTAGGACTGTTGACAAATATAAAATATAATTTAATGTTAAGTCAACATAATCAAAGGGTTAAGGTACCACACTAAGGAGGGGTGCTAGTACATAGAACCAACAAGGGAGAGGTCAACACAAGACCAAGCCAAGCACAAGGCTAACCACAAGTCAAAAAGAGGTGTCAAAATAAAATGGGAAGACCAAAGGTGTACCAATAAGGTGGGAAGACAACCCTTTTACTCACAAGGAGAAGCAACCAAAATTTTATCTCTCTCTCAATGTATGTGGTCCAAAAGTGTTCCATACAATAACTAGAAGTTTTATGATCACCATATAAGGAAGGTCCAAACTGGATGATGTGATCCTCTCATCCTCCTGACTGCTCCTAAAGGTCAAGTACTAATGACATCATCAAGGGGTGGCCAGCCCCTTAAAAAAACAACCTAGCTCAACCATTTAGGAGAGGAGGGCATCACACATCATCATCTTGGTTAACTGACCAAGATCCACCTGGTTAACTGACCAAGACTACACCTGCAGGACCTACTTGATCCTAGGCCAAGAATCTACCTAGTTCCAAACCAGGATGTCTATGTCTCATCCTGCAGGATCTGCTTGGTCCGTATGACCAATCATTGTCTAGTCCCTGACCAGAATGCCCAAGAGACAGATAGGGGCCCTAGACACATGCTAGGGACTTTTCCATGGCATCAACTTGCTTGGTCCCAAACCAAGAACCCAAATAGACTGTTAGGGGCCCTAGGGTACCTACTAGGGACTTACACTGCCCGATTAACTAACCAGGAACCCTAGTTGCACTGTCTTTAACAAACTGGCCCAAAATGCAAAAGGATGTAGCTTGGTTTATTAGAGGATGCGTGCTTCATTGTACCAACAAACCCATAATAAGAAGCAAGATCTATATTGTCCCTTACCTAAACCTACTCAACCATGGGAAAGCATCTCCATGGATTTTATGGGTGGTTTCCAAGAGCCAACCAAGAACATGACTATATATTTGTGTTAGTGGACATATTTAGTAAGATGTGCTTTCTCGTGCCTTGTAAAGAGACCATTAAGGGGGAATACGTAGAAATTGTGTTCTTCAAATGAGTTTGGTTGCACTTTCGGATACTAAAGGGCGTCATCTTCACCAAAGATACCAATTTTTTTAGTGCCTTCTGAACTACACTTTAAGAGAAAATGGACACCAAGTTGAAGGTATCTACAACTTTCCTACCACAAATGAATGGGCAAACATAAGTGCTGAACAAGACATTGGTTCAACATTTGTGGGGATACAATCAAAAGCATCCAAAAACCTAGGATGAGAATTTGATCTATAACCATGACTTCTATAAAACCTAGTCCATACTTCCAACAATCCATAAATCCCCTTTTGAAACTACTTGCTTTATATATTTGCCAAATTCAGCTCTTAATGGTGTGTATGGGAAACATGAAGGAAGAAATTGTTAGAAAGTTAACTCTGAAGGTCCTCTTTATAGTTTTGGTGTGGTGTGATAAAGAGGACATGGAATTTGTCCCTTGCGTATTTATGTATAAAGTTGAGTTATATATAAATAAATGATGTTTTGTACTTTATTGTATTGGGTCTCACTAAAAATTTATTTAATAATTAAAGTGAGTTATTATTAAATAAGTGTGCATTAAATGATGACCCTAGATTTTGTAAAAGCAGCTCAACCATAGATTAGTTGATTAAATGGTTAGTTACAGAATTTAACGTATAAAACTAGGGTAAAGGGCAAATTAAAGGACACCATCAATGAGGAGAGAGAGAGAGAGAGAGAGAAGATTGGAACTGAAGGAGAGAGAAAACCCTAGGTTGGGCACAATTCCCAATGCAAGTACAACAACATTAATTGCAGCTTGTCAAATCTGTACAGCAACACGTGGGCACAAATCTCGAGGCAAATCTGTGCAACACTCTGATAGGGTCGTACAACATTAATTGCAGGCTGGCACGATTCTTGAGGCAGCATTAATTGCAAAAAGTACAGTACATACAGTCACGTGGCAAGACGTACAGTTTCGTACATCACACATGTGAGGTCATACAGTTGATCGTACAACAGTTTGGTTGCACAGAAATCAAGGTAATTTGTTGTTGAAGTGATTTTGAGTATTTTGCCTGTGAGGGTTGGAAGAAAAAAAATTATGTTGTTGGAAAATTTTCTGAGATTCTCCGTTAATTATAATTTTCTCTTTTTAGGGTTTTCCCTAGGAGTTGGGGTTTGTCCCGGTCTTCGACCAAAATTTCTTGTGTATTCATGTGTGAATGATTTGCTTCAGTCTTGGAAAGTTCTTGAGTTGGTGGTTTGTATTTGAAATTAAAGAAGTAATTTTTAATCATAAAACCTAGTTTCTCAAGTGTTTTGACATAATTTGTAAATAAAAAGTTCCATATTCATGTCATTGAATTTCTTCATAAAGAAGACACCATACGAGAAGCATTGAACATTGAAAGATTCATTAACAAGATTAGCAAATTCAATTTGCAAGTACAAGAGACATTGAGGAAGTCATAGGAAAAGGACAAGGACATGCATGACCAACACAAAATTGGAAAGAGAGTCAAGGTAGGAAACTGAGTCTAGTTGCACTTAAACAAAGAAAGCATGCAAGGTCCTATAAGAAGATCAAGGCTATACAATATGGTCCTTTCGAAGTGTTGGAACAAGTGGGTTATAATATCTACAAACTCAATCTACCTCCATACATGTGCATTTACTCAATGAGTGTGGAAAATCTAAAACTCTATGAACCTTCCATGCTAGATTAAATCATACCTACCATAGAGGACCTAGCACCAAATGCTCGATAGAGTTTATAGAGAATAAAATTTTGTAGAAGAATCCCAAAACTAGACAATGGCAACAAGAACTATGGCAAGCTGGGTTAAAAGTACAACTTCCAAGCAACATAAAGTGGTACTCCAGGGAAATGGTTGAGGAAATATTTCATCATATCCTTAAATACAAGCTTTTGGGGATCAAAAGCCTCCCAAAATGGGGAGGTGTGATCCAAAATAGATCACTAGATATTTGACTTTCAGTTTGGTATTCTCCGAGGGGGGAAATTAGAACCATGGAGATGTAGGGGCCATTTTAGGGGTAGATCCTATTTTGGTGATTTTTGTCCTAAAATTTTTTAATCCTGTTTCAAGCATTAAGCAAATGTATTTGGGGGGAAGCAAAAATTTGCAAACAAAGTTCCCAACCCTCCAACATTGTTATACTTGTCGATAACTTTCCAGCAATCCAAAAATCTCCTCGATCAAAGTCCATAAAGAAGTTAAGCCTCCCACAAGTTGACATATGCTTTGACCACCATAGTACCAAGTGGATGCCACATCAACTCTCATTACTCACACATCTTAAGATAGTCACATATGGACTTATCAAGAAGACTCTAGAGTGTCCAAACCCCTAACCATAATTAGGAGTTAGGCATGAAAAAATTTGACATTAACCCTATACACCTATCAGGACATGTTAAACATTAAGTTGCAAGGAAACGAAGGAGTCTTGTTCCTATTGTATTGAATTATTGCTTAAGAAAGGGAAAGAGAATATGTTCTTCAAAACTACGGTTGTCATTGTATTGCTCAAGAATACCTATTTATCATACAAGCTTATGATAAAATGAGAAATTGAGGATAAAGACTACCTAATGATAAAATGAGAAATTGAGGATAAAGACTACTTAATGATAAATCTAATCTTGAATGTAAAGCTTATCCTCAAGTACTAAAATAGACTCAATTTCTAAATATATTTTTCCTCACGTGAAGATGCTAAAAATAGACGATGTCACAAAATAAAATATTATGAACAATGAAGTAACAACTTAAAAAATAGAGTAAATCATGTGTTTGATTATTTGTGTAGTGGACAAATTTTAAATAGAATGGATAGTAATAGGGCTAGCTTAATCATTAAAACTTTCCAAGGAATTGACATATGAGGTTTGAATTGTTAAATTATCAACAATAGACCCTATTGTGTGTATTCTAATGAAGCTAATTCCAATTGTTGAAGAATGTAGCTCGAACAAGAACTTCCGCACAAGTTGTGTGAACATGCCGAGTAGTTTGAGGTAATTCTATTTTGTAATTCACTTTAGAAATAAGTGAAGAGTCTTATATTTAGTTGTTGAATCTAACAAAGTGTATTTAATACATTAATCAGTTATATTTAATCTCAATCATACATCTCACTAAGAGATTAAGGTTTCAACTTTAGTATAAAGATAGGTCAAGATAGAGATTTTGAACACAATTTTTGCTAGACGGTTGAATAATTGAGCAAGTTAGGTGACTAGAGGATAAAAAGTAGAAATAGGAGCAAGATGATCAATAAGTAGCAAGTCGGTCAAAGTGCAGTTTATATGGTACATATATGTACGAGTTTGTACAGTAGTTGTACATGTAATAAAGCTTTTGCTCATTTTTATGTTCAGGTCATACATTCTCAGCAGGCCTTACAATTCATCTCTAGGGTGATTTGTTTATCCTGAGAAATTCCTTATGTATGTGTAATTGTTTTATGCGTCCACTATTTACTTTCCATCTATTATGTGATTGTTTCTATGTGAATAAGTTATATCTCTAGAAGGAACTAAGATACTTGTTTGGTTGAGAACATAAGGACTTCAGTCACCTAGGGTTTGGAATTTCCACATGGTATTAGAGCTTCTCTTATTGAAAACCTAAAGAGTTTACCTCAATGGATCAAATGTTAGAAAACCAAGACTAGCAATTAGAAACTTTTAAAGCTAGTGCTTACCTACCTATCAAATTTGGGAGTTTGTGTGTTAGAGCTCAGAGATGGCATCAACTAGCCTCAAGTTTGAGGACAAACTAGAAGGTGTCTTGAATTTTCTATCATAGAAAGTCAGAACAACTCCTCTATTGGAAGAGAATAATCTATGGAATATCGTCCATACTACAATGACTACATCAATAGATCTACATAATTTGGAAAATCACAAAAAGAAAGAAGCGAACACCAAGTGGATGATCATGCATGCTATAAAGGATCATTTGATCCCCCATATATCCAATAAGAAGACAATGAAGGACATGTGTGATGCCATGGTTATCCTTTACCAGAGCAATAACATAAACAATAAGATCATATTGCATAACAAACTCAAATTTGTAGAGATGACTAGATTAAACACAATTACTAGTTACTTTATGAAGGTCATGCAGATTCTTGAACAACTTGCAACAATCAGGGAGAAGATTGATGACAAAGAGCTAGTGAATTGGGCACGAAATGGGTTCTCATCTCAATGGAAAAATTGTGTCCAGGGTGTTTTTGCTCGAGAGAATCTTCCCTCCTTTGAAAGATTATGGGATCATCCTATCCAATAGGAGACTCAAATGGAGTCAAAGGGTAGCAAGTAGGAGGTGAAAATGACCATAACCTTTTTGGTCAAACGAAAAAAGGAAAAGATAACAGATCTAGCAAGAGTAAGAGAAATAGTGATAAGTCAACCTCGCAACCAAGGAAGGACTTGAGTAAAAGCAAGTGCTTTATATGTTGTAAACACAAACATTATGCATCACAATGTTCGAACAAAAAGAAGGGTAAAGGGAAGCAATAGCAAAATCAAGTAGTAGCCTCTAAATGAAACTCAAATGAATGAGTTTGTCTTGAACTTCAAGAAGGATTTCTCGATGGTATCTTGCCTCTCTACCAACAAACTTCCGAAGAACGCTTGGTCTGTCAACAGTAGAGCATCCAGGCATATGACATCAACTCAAGAATTGTTTCAAGTCTAAAAAAGCACAACTCGAAAGTTTAGGTTAAGCTTGGTGATGATTCCAAGTATCCAACAATAGGTGTTGACGTCATTCCCTTCCAGCTCTAGTCAAGTAACTCTTTAAACTTCAACGATGTGTTGTCTGGTCCAGGTCTCAAGAAAAAAATGCTTTTAATTTCAGTTATGGAATATAACAGCTTTGCAATAGAGTTCAAGAACCAATAAGTCCTTATAAGACCAAAGGAGCCTAGCCCATAATCAACACAAATGTGCAAGTTTTGGGAAAGCAACTTATAGAGGTTACAAGGTGAACTTATTCGAGCCTTAGTTCATAATATGGACAACTTGTCCTAGTTGTGGCACAAGGGGATAGGGCACTCGCATCATAGTGCATTGCTTATTCTTAGGGAGATAGTTAAGGTCTTACAAAGTTTAGCATTAAGCAACAAGGAGTATGTAGAAGATGCATGCTTAGGTAGTGTTACCAATCAAACTAGCACCCTTTTGCAAATCAAGGCTATGAACACCAATGCTAGTGACGGTAAGCTATGGAAAAAGTTCAACCCAATGTCACCACAGTCTAACCTCTCAACACTTCAAGTAACTCCAAAACCCAGGGGGGAGACCCTAATCAATGAAAGATGCCTACAACCACCAACAAGCCACAAATACTTTCCACCAAACCCTAATGGCTATGATCAATGCCTTAACAGTGTCAAACAGTCTTAAAGCAAGCCACAACAATCATATATCAATGGAGTTATACACCTTATCACAAATCCCAAATATATCACGCATTTCAAGGCAATTTCACACTTCCCTACATAATGTCACACTTCCCAGGGAAACCATTCCAAAAAGTTCACACTCAAGGAAAACGGGACAATTGGACTAGGGCACAATTGTAGGTCAAGCCAAAAATACCAAACACCCTCTAATTCACCAATTACAAGGGTTTCACATATCCCAATGCACTTCCTCAAAAGGGGACGCCCTCTAGGGTTTGTGGATAAAACCCTAGGGCAAAATTTTAGGGTGGACCAAAAAAACAAATTCATGGCTAGAACTTCACTTTTTTTATTTTCTAGGAAAAACTAGGGTTTTCCTACAATATTTTATTTTGTATTTTTTTCATAAATAACGTGTAAAAACTTGAGAGAGAGTTGAAGGATAGGGTATTAGATTCTTGTCTCAAACCCTAGGGCTATGAGAGATTGAGGCTGACATCCCTCCTCTTAAGATGGTATTCAATACTTGCAACTAGGGCTAAGCTAGCAACCACAAGGGTTAGGTAGTGAAACCCTAATTGGGGCAAATATAGAAGACCAAGGCCCAATAAAACAATGGAAAGCTCCTTGAAGGATGGTCTCCTTAAGCAATTTGATAAAATGTTAACAGACTAACCTTACCTCAGTCCAAAGCACTTTAAGAGCAACATTAAATTAGGGTTAGGAGATAAACTTACTAACGTTAATCAAAAATGAGAAAGGAAATGCACCTTAGGTCACCCCTGAGCATGAGTTATTACAACTAGCCTTAGCATCAACTTAGAATGTGCAAAATCATACCCTAAAACATCATCCATTCATCCTCCAAGCAAAAAAGACATCCAAGATAGAGGTGTGCATAGCTTCAATTACTCCAATAAACTAAGAGAAAAAAAAAACTTATATTTTAACCCTTTTCCATGTTTTACAAATGAGGTGAGGTCGTCTTATTTATATGAGACAACTCTCAACCTTTTACAAATTTTAGCCTACAAAGTTAATGAAAAATTATAAATTTAAGGTTAGTGCACCCACAAACTTGGGACTAAACCTCATAATGACATAAAATACAAATAAAAATATGAAATTAGGCTCCACCAAGTGCAAGGCTAGCAAAAAGGAGGGCATCATGCCCCAATAAACCCCAACAAATGATTTTCCCTCAACGCCCTCCTTTTTAACAAAATAGGTTTCTTCTTTAAGGGATGATGTCATGTGTCTGGAGACCGAGAGGAGAGGTTTTGCATCACAACAATAGGTCCAAGTGGGCAAAATGAGGTGTGGCTAAGATAGGTATGACAACCCTTACACATGCAATCACCTCTACAAAGCAAAAATGAGTGTGGCCATGTGTCCCAATGACTTGTCTCAAGGGAACCAAACACCCATCCAAAGGGTAGTCAATGGAGCCACAAAGCCAACACCTTTCTGAGGTGGAAACCATGGGGACTTGCGATGACTTGATCAAGGGTATTTTGCCCCAAAAATCAACACTCTACATAATATAGCCCCAAAAACTTGGCCTGTACAAAAGAAAAAGAAACCCTTCACTCTGGTACATCTTGAAGGAACACTTCAAACACTCTAAGGCGTAACAGGAAGCATGCCAAGTTGCTTTCCAAAATAGCGAGTATAGGTCTAAGGAGATTCTAGACTAGTGCATTCGAATTTATGTGGATCGATGTCAATAGTATCAATCTTAATAAACATGTACACATTTCTTTCATTGATGTCTTCTCTCACAAAACTTGGATCTACTTCTTAAAGACCAAGGATGAGGTCTTTAGCAGGTTTCAAGAGTTCAAAGCTCTAATAAAAAACCAAACAAGGAACAAGATCAAAATGTTTTGAGATTGGACAATGGGGGTGAGTATAACTCCAAGGATTTTGAGGGTTTCGACAATAATGCGGGGATCACAAGGGAGCTGATTTTTTCGTACAAACCACAGTAGAACAGGATTGCAAAGCAGAAGAATTGATCCATCATAGGGGTTGCTAAGGCCATGACACATGAACAGGTCTTGTTGGTGCTCCTTTGGGCGGAAGCATGCAACACATCAATCTACATTCAAAACAAATGTCATCGTAGAAACTTGGAGGACGAGACACCAAAGGAAACATTCACTAGTGTGAATCCAAAGGTGAGTCATTCATGCATCTTTGGTTGCCTAGTTTATATCCATGTACCAATAGAGAAGAGGACCAAGTTGGATCCTTCCAGTAGGAAGGGTTTATTTGTTGGTTACAGTGAGACTTCAAATGCTTATAGGGTCTTTATTTTGAGCAGATAAAGATAGTCGTAAGCAGGGATGTAAAGTTTGAGGAAGACTTTGCATCCAAGAAGTCTCATGAACCTATTCCAATGACAAAGGATGAGTAGGAAGCTTTGAAGATTGAGCTCGGGTCACCAATGACTTTCAACTTAGGGCAGCATCCTTTAGGTGCAACAAAGGATCCACCAACTCTTTCTAATCATATTAGGAGACCTCGATTGTCCACTCAAACATTAAGGAATACTCAGGAGCATGTTGAGGCTCTTAAGAGCACATTCTAGGAGAGAAAACCTACAAAGAAGTTTCCATACTACATGATATTGATGAGTAGCATCATAAATTTTGAGCCTTCCAATTTTCAAGAGGCATACCAACAAGTTTGGAAGGATGCTATGGTGGAATACACCTCTATCATAAAAATGATATAAGGGACATAGTAACAAGATCGAAGGGGAAATCAAGATCAATCATGTAGCATACGGCAGTATAGACAAGTACAAAGCGAGGGTTGTGGCGAGACAATCCTCCCAAAAAGAGGGAGTGGACCACAAGGAGACTTTTGCTCCAGTCACCAAGTACACTTCCATTAGAGCAATTATGTCTTTAGTTTCAAATATGGGATGGCAAATACATCAAAGTGATGTGAAGACAACTTTCCACAATAGGATAATTGAGGAAGAAGAGTTAATAGAGCAACCTAAGGGCTTTGAGATCAATGAGAAGGAGCCCCATGTTTGCGAGTGCAAAAAACATTGTATGGACTCAAGTAGGAACTGAGAGCATGATATTCCAGGATCAATGGATAACCTACAAAGTATGAGATTCACCAAAAGTGAAGCGAATCCCGACTTATATTATATATTTGTTGAAATTGATCTACTTATTTTGGTGTTGTATGTACATGCCTATTTCTTGCAGCCTCAAGGAAGTTAGTTGTTGAGTGAAAAGCAGATATGGCAGTTGAGTTTGATATGAAAGGCATTGGCATAATGCATTACTCCCTTGGGTTGGAAGTTTGGTAGAGACCATGGGAGGATTTCTTTGGGCAAAATAAGTATGCAATCGAGATCCTAAAGAGGTTTCAAATGGAGGATTGCAAACCTACAACCATAACTATGATCCCTAATTTGAAAAAGGTAACATCTTCAAATTCAAAGATGGTGAACCCTACATTATACAGGAAGATGATACATTCATTTATGTATATGGTAAACACTAGGCTAAAAATATGTTTTGCAATGAACAACTTGAGTCAATGCATAGTGGAGTTGAGGTAAGCACATTGGGTAGCAGTAAAGCATGTGCTCAGATACTGGAGGGGCATAGTGGAGTATGGACTGAGATATCTTCGAGATAGTGAAGAAGTTGCAAGGGTGTAAAGACCCACATGAGGCAAGCAGTGCATTAAACAAGAAGAGCACGTCAAGATATTGCTTTAGCTTGGGATCAATGATGATGTCCTAGTTTAGTAGGAAGCAGAATCTTGTGGCACTTAGCTTAGTAGAGACAGAGTATATAGCAGTTAGTATTGCTTGTTGTGAGGCCATTTAACTTCAGAAGTTGGTTGCATGATTGTTTGATCAGTTGGGTCCCACAGTAATTTACTGTGATAATTAGGTGTATCAAACTCTCAAAGAATCTAGTGTTTCATGACAGTTCCAAGCACATAGAGATCAAATATCACTTCATGTGAGACAAGATTCAAAATGGAGAGATAACACTCCAATATGTACCAACATATCAGTGAGTTGTTGATATTCTAACCAAGCCCTTAGCAAAAAGGAATTTTGAAGCATTTAGAGACAAATTTGGATTGGTGCATAAGTTCTTCCTCACTAAGAGGGAGTGTTGAAAAATGTAGGTCGAACAAGAACTTTTGTATAGGTTTGATGTGAACGTGCTTAGACTTAATCTCAATCATACATCTCACTGAGAGATTAGGGTCCTGTTTCAAGTATAAAGGCAAGTCAAAATAAAGAGTTCGAACATAGTTTTTGTCATACAATTGAATAGTTGAACACGTTAAGCAATCGAAGGAGAGAAGGGGAGACAACAAGAAGAGGATCAACAAGGAACAAGCAAGTCAAAGTATAGTTTGTATGGTACAAATCCTTATAATCCATACAAACCCACACAATAGCCATACAACTAGTCGTACATCTACTATTCATTTTTTGTGCAAGTTGTACCTTCTCAGCAAGCCTTACAACTCAGTTCTAGGGTGATTTATTTATCATGCAACTACTGGCTTTAAATAGAATAGCAGGTTACCTTGTAAGCTTTGATTAGTTAAAAACTTGAATGATATGCTGATTTGAAGAAAAAATTCCCTATGTATGTGTGTAATTATTTTACGCTTCCACTATTTACGTTTCAAATATTGTGTGATTGTTATAATTCTGTGATTAAATCACAGACATGTTTGGTTGAGATCATAAGGACTTCAACCACCTAGGGTTTGGAATTCTCACGCCAAACCCGTAGTATATTGAACACCGTAATCTTGATTTTAGTAAGGTTCTTTGGACTAACCTTATGAAATATGCCTAAATAAGAGTGGATATCTAATCTAATGCAAAGGGAGTAGCTCCTCACGGTCTTAGTAAAACTATAGTTGTATGAGAAAATCCCCAATATCAACCACTCTCAAAATGCCCATTGCACCTAACAATAGGCAATTTAAAATAGATCATCCAAATCACTCCTAAAGTATGTATGTTGCAAAAAGTCCAGGATTGTAGCCACATGCCTTGACATTGCACATATAGCCCTCAATAAGTTTCTAAATCCGTTGATGTAAAGCTACCAACTATTGACCCTCAATAGAGAATAACAATGTAGGGCGTCCTAAGAATGTCTCAACTCTCCACACATACAACTTAAAACAAGAATATTGTACGTAGTGTGGAAAAACAAGAGCTAGGTAAGCTTTTGGGGCAAAGGAAAGAGATGGATTATAGAGGTCTAATATATAAAACATCTAGAATCCAAGATAATCCGTTATATAAAGACATTGTATTCCTCTCATGCATAAGAATGTACTACACATTGGTGTGTATATTTGGAATCAATGATAATAGAAGTTAATATCCCCATATGAACTAGCATATTTTCCACGTATGCGTTCAGTGACTTCTAACTAATTCCCAGAATGAAGAACACTTGCAAACATGTCAAAGATTTACAAAATGTAAATCCCCTAACCTATAAAGGCCATGCTGTCTAACATATTTATATCCCATCACGCTATAGTAGTCTCCATCGTTGTGTCCAAATGTGTAGATAGCAGCAAAACTATTTGTTATATATGCTATTTGGGATTCTATTACCATCACGCGTATGTAGATCACATATAGTGTGACATTGCAATGGACTCTAGGATTTTCAGAGTTACCCTTGTTATTTCTCTATGTTATACCAGCTTGTATAGGATAGACTTGATATAGATGAAGGTGGCCTGCATGCATGAAGCCATTGTGTCAACATACTTTGTGGCCTGCGAACCACAACTCAGTTGCTTTCATAATGTCAGTTATACTATTGTCTTCATAAAATAATATATGAGGTAGCTGAAAAGGAAATGAAATATTAAAAAAAAAGCAGACAAGAAGTAAAACAAGCATTGTAGGGATATACCTTCAAGCAATGGTTGCTTGGAAGTCCGTCGAAACGCTCCACTTCAACATTAGCAATTGGTTCAGCTCAGGCAGAGAACTTCAACTTCAACGGGCATTGATTAAGAGCCTAGTTCACAACCCCCTTCCAGAGAAACAAATTGCCAATAATGCTGAGAAGTCTCATGTGAAAACTTGTTAACCCTTTCCGCTGGATTACTATACAATCTCCAATTGAGAAGCCAGAAAAATCAGGTTGCCAAAGCTGAACATCAATTAACATCCAGCCAGCATGCTTGTGTATAATGTCTTTTAGACATCCTTATCGATAGGACCATATTTCAGGAGGAGTTATTTTACTAAAAGAATGCTTTCTGTTCTTAAATTGCTGTCAACACTCGAAACTATAAAATCAAAGGTGATGACCTACATGCTAGAAGTAGTTTCTTACAACTTGCAGATCTTGACCGTCTTTGCATGTACTAGAGATAGCTTCAAACTTGCCTAAATTGGCCCATAATTGTAAAGCATAGCAGTCTAAGTACGTCTGCGAACAGCTCTTGCATGCTTGATGGTAACAGCAAGGGATTCTCCTATTTCACCTAGACCTCTTCTTCCAACTAGCTTTACTCCAAACTTTTCACACAAATAGCGTAATTTAATTTCATCTCCTCCTTTGACCTTCCTAAGCTCATGTGCCTGGTATCGGTGCAGCAATGCATACAACTTGAGTTGCAGATTCAACTGTGACTGTAGATGTTGAGAAACTGGTGTGTTTGAGGGGTGGTATTCAGATTTTGTATCATCAATCGCTTTTCTTCTGGAACTGTCAACAATAACCCTCAAGAGAGCCAATGGTTTGGGATCAGTTGATTGGGGATCAAAAATAACAGTGAAGTTTCCAAATTCTAAATCAGGTTCCCAAAATAAGTCATCAAGAAGAGCTGCACGGGATTCATTGTCCTTTGATAATCCTCTATCAATTGAGGACATTGTCACTAACTTACTATTAGCAAGATTGACAATATTTGCTGCCTCCCGCAATCCACTTAAAAATGCACCATGCATAGTTGCAGGATATTGGCGATTTGTGGCCTCCCCAGCAAAGAAAATCCGGCCATCTCCCACACTTTCTGCTAAAGTATCATAATCACTACCAGACGCTCCAACTGCAACATGCGAATATGAACCAAGAAAGTGATCATCTCTTCCCCATCTTGTACAGACTGTTTGGATAGGATCAGGCACATCAACTCCTCTTGGACCATAAATACCTGTGAATGTAATCATGGATCTGATAGATCACTAAATTTCTAACACCTGAAAATCGAAACAAGCTAAAAATCCGCAAGATCACTATATGTTTGACCTTTCTGTAACTGAAGTCATACCTCTGAGAATCCGAAGAACACGATGCAGAGCATCTTCTGGACGCATGTCCTCGAACTTGGTTGCTGCTTCTCCAGCTACAAGGGCAATCAGAAGTGGTCCTCCAGATACAGAGGCATAGCTATAAAACAAAAAGAACTCACCCTGCTGACTTGTTTGATGATTCAAATGGCCAAATGTATCAAGATCGGATTCCCAAAATACATAGGGAAAGAGCAGAGCAATCTTGTCCAGCAATCCAAAGCCTAATCTCTTAATAGCATCTACTTTGCTTCTAGGCAACTCCGGAACAAAGCTGATCGAGCCACTCTTTAAGACCCCGAGGGGAACTGTACAGAGAGCCATATCTGCTTGAAACACTTGGCCTTGAGCAACTACCTGCACACCATTGCTACCACTGTATCTAATTTCTCGCACAACCCTTTCATAAAAAATGGGAACATTTTCTGTCATAGCATGGATCAGCCTACCATTACCTCCAGCAACCAAGCAGTGATCACCATCCATCTCATAAGGATCGTCCTGATCCCAAAATGCAAGGGACAATTCAGATAGCAATCCTGCATTGGCATACTCAAGGTTAGAGAAATGCCAGTTCAATAACTGCCTTTCCTCTGTCTTTCCAGATACCCCATAAAGCTGCCGTAATGTCTCTAAACATGAACCCAGAGAAACATCTTCTGCTAATTTGCCCATCATCTGCCTTATTTGACTCGCCTTATCTAACAACTTATTGAATGCATCTTCCACCTTGGAATCAATCCCTGCATCAACAGGCCTACCATCTGACTGATAAAGAGGGCACTTATCTCTTACCTTGTGAAGGGGAAGACACAGCTGCCTGGACAAAACAGCAAGAGGATTGCCATGAATCCCTGTAATAACACTGCCCCCAAGATCGGCTGCTGCAACCTGGCCGTTCCTCTCCATTATGTATGTAAACACTCTCCCCCCGGGCCTACTCTTGCCTTCAACCACCACCACCTTGCACCCATGTAACAGAAGTTGCCGTGCTGCGGCCAAACCAGCCAACCCGGCCCCGATGACCACCACACTGACCTTTGTAGCCTCTTCTAGCACCCTTGACTTTATTGCAGGGGCAACTCCAAAATTGATGTATCCATGCATGAAAAGAAATTTGTATGCAGTACTCACTAAGCTTTTATGTTCTCTATTAATTTGTTCCATTACATGTTCTTCACTTAACCATGCATGTACATTTTCCCTCCATCTAGCAACAATGTGATTTCTTACCACTATATAATTGGCTTGCTCTGTTCCTCCCAGGGTTGACACCACGCCTGCTTCAATCTCTTCTTGTATTAAAGAATCTATCGGAAATCCCACTGAATGTGCAATCATGGCCTCATTGTCCATCTCCTTCTCCAGATTGATACCCTTCTTTTTATTCACCATCTCTCCACCTAGATGCGTATCGATAATCTCGTCGATTAACTTCTCGTCGTAGCTTGTAGGCCTCAGCTGCTGCCTCAGTGTCCTTGTAGTTTGTGCCGCCATGGAAGCTGAGCTTGAGTATCCCTCTGAGACCCTCGGAGACCAAATTCAGGAATGCATTAAAACAGCAGTGAATACTGTTATTCGATGATGTACTATATTAAGCATACCCAGTTCAAAGAACAATTAAAATCCCATTCTATAACAGATTATTCTGCCATGGGATCAGAAGCTGAATGAGGCAGACATCGATAGACAAACTTAGATTACAAAATTAATATTTACGTCGTACTCCGACAAAAATATGCTGAAATTTGCCCTAAGGGCTCAGGTACCTGGAAAAGGCAATCAAATCATCATTTCCAGGCGTTTGAATTGCGCCCCTCGATGCGTTTTCAATCATTTCTGTTTTTTAAATCATACTCTGGATCTTCCTCCTGCAATGACTTCAATACCCAGAGAAGAAAAACAACACAGAAAGATCCAGTTCCCTGCATGAGTTCGCTGTAATGGAGTTACCTCCCCCGAATACCCAAATGCTCTCAGGCCCTGCATATATCCGCCTCCTGCTCGTACGGAAAACCGCAGTTTGGGGAAGAAATTTCCAGACTCGTTTATACTGTGACAAATATTGGCAAAGAAAGAATCGTATTTAGGTCCTACCTTTGCGACAGTCGGGATTTTGGCTCTTCCGTGCACGTATTTAAGATTAGGTTTAAGTAATCGAATTCGATACACCGTGTATCGATAATGTTGTTGTATTGTTTTATTTAATGTTTTAGTTAAAAAATATTATTTTAATTGTTTTGTGTATGGATTAAGTATAGATGTTATTAGAAAGCACATGATTTCATTTCATGTAATTTCAAGGGGCATTGGTTTTCTTGTTGGTATTATTTAGGTTATAGCTAAATTTAGATCCTCAAATAAGATCTAAAATTATTGTTTATGTAGTTTCAACTATGACTATAAGGGCATTGGTTTTCTTGTTAGTATTATTTATGTTATAGTTAAATTTAGATGCTCAAAGAAGACCTAAAATTATTGTTTATTGGCTAAGAGCTCCTATTCTTTAAGACATAAGGAAATAGATCAACAACCCGAGACCAAGACGCATCTAGCAAGAGTGAAAGTTTGTCCCTTTACGAACCACCATTAGATTCATTCAAGTGGTGTGGTTTTCCTTGAGAATGATGAAGAATCAGCATGTGTTATCGAATAGTAATGAGTCATGGATGTCCTCACTCGCTTGATAATTGAGTTATAATAGGTTTGCCATCTTTAGAAAAGAGGGCATTTTACAATGCAAATTTGTTTTAGCTTAAAATTGATGGCAATTATAAAGGTATTTGATCTCGCTAAGTGGTGCAAATTTTTTTGAGTTTTTGCATTCTCAATAAGTTTTATACATTGAGGGATTTGATCTCTTCCAATTTAATATATTATGGGTTAAGATGGATATATGGTTGTATATTTACATAGAACCAGTTGTATAAGAGGTTGCATCGAACCTAGAACTAGAGTTTATGCACTACATTAAGGGCTACAACAAAACATTGGAATGCCCTTAGGTCTTATAATAAAGAAAATACAATTTAATGAGCCCTAAGGGATAACATCACAATCATAAACACATATAGAAAGGCTAGCTAGCCAACATAAAAATAGATATCAAATAGAAGAATGTGCAGGCTTCATGTTAGGTGGAGGATTTGTGTAGTCAAAGCTTTAGCACCTGCCATGAATGGCAAGTTGATTAGCAAGGGGTTAGGATCTTGTCCACCATTATTGGTTGTTTGAGGCATTTTCTTTATGGAAATAGGTAACTCGCATGAAGGGAATCTTGTTGAACGCACTAGGGACATTGAGAAGGGGGGTGAATCAATGTCCTTCTCTTCAATCACCTTTTCATTCAATCAAGAACTTCATCAAACACATTTATGAATCATCAAAATATATAAGCATTCATTAACAATTACATGTAAGTGAGGATCAATGAGAGCTCATCAACAAGGAGTATACAAGTAGACACAAGATGTATATGGAAGCTCAACAATATAATCATAGTCTTTTACATGAACATGAGGAGACACCAATCTCCAATTTTTCCAGCTCCAATTGGAGGAGGCTCCAACCCCCTAGGTTGTGCCAATTACAATTGGCAAGGATCCAACCCTCGAAACTTTATCAACTTCAAGTGATGGGATGCTTCAACACCCTTATTCTCCAACCACAACTTGAAGGGCTCCTACCCTCGAGACTTTATTAGCTTCAACTGGTGTTTGGTCCACAAAAACTTCTCAACTTCAAACACTTCAAATCACAGTTCAAGATTTGTTCCAAACTCATACTTCACAAGTCTGGCACTGTATGAGAAAATCCTCTTCATCAAGATTGCTCTTCTTTCAACAATTTTGTATCAATATTCTTACGAAGTCTGCAACAGTGTGTTCTTCAGATTTGCTTCAAGGTCTACATCAAGAATTTCACAAATTCAACAACAAAATTTATTCTCTGTAGTTATATCATCTCAACGTGTGCAATAATATCTCCACAAGGTTTATAATCTAAGAACTATATCAATGTCTATACTAAGATACTTCACAAGGTTTGCACCAAAATCTTCACCAGGTCTGTGCTCATACAAGGTCTTCTTTGTAAACTATATATTCTCAAAATCTGCAATCATATATTTCTAAGGTTTGCAATCTAGTTTGTTTTGGTCACTCTATAAATTCTATCACTAGATCTTGTTGGGCATGTGTTATATTATTTGCATGTGTGGGCGAGGGGTGCGCCTGACGATCCCCTCAACTAGTGCTCTACCTTATGCGCAGGGCATGTTGCACGTAAAATGTTGGTTTGAGAGCGGTAATAGGGGGGGGGGGCATGTTGATGCCCTCCCCCTTTAGCTAAGAGGATATCGAAAATGGCTTAACAGCCATCCAATGCGAGCATAGTGAGCGCCAAATTTTGTTGGGTTGTTTTCGACTATTTTGGAGAATTTTCTAAAAATATGTAACTTATTCCTAGTTAAGGGACTGGGGTCTATTTTCTAATTCATGTTAGTGGATTACGGTATTGGATGTTGTGGAATACCTATATTGTATTGTGAGTGATTCATAATGATAATGATAAAATAGGAGGTGTGGCTTCAAAGTTTGTTGGTTTTCCTGGTTAAGGGTTTCCAGGGTAAATCTCTATGTTTTATGTGTGAATGTTGTGGTGTAATCTCTATTTTGATTGTGAGTGATTCATAATGATAATGATAAAATAGGAGGTGTGGCTTCAAAGTTTGTTGGTTTTCCTGGTTAAGGGTTTCCAGGGTAAATCTCTATGTTTTATGTGTGAATGTTGTGGTGTAATCTCTATTTTGCTTAAAAGAATATGTATGATTTGCTTCTCTGGACATGTTTAAAACTTACAAATATGAACTTATTTTAACAATCCTCTTCATTGTCCAATTTTCAACTTATTACTGAGAATGGTCATTCATATCATAGACTTTTACCCTTAGTCTTGCTAGAAAAAGTTGTGCTCTTCAGAATCTTTCATAATTCACGTCACAAGTGGAGAGTCTTAAAAGCAATGTGTCAAAGATATGACAACATAGTTTTATCAATCATGATTATCTAAAACCTACCTTATAATTAGCTCATTTGAACAGATCGAATATAGAACAGACTTTTCAACCCATACAAATCCCTGAAAAGGATTCACAATACTCAAAGAAAATCAATTAATCAGACTACTTATTTATCTCCTTAATCCAATAGCTTAGTCAACCTTATCAGTACTATTCATGCTCAAACTTCATTCCTTCCCCTTTTCTCTAAGGTTCGCTCCCACATGTTACTTCTTACTTGTCTCCTTTCAACGATCTCCTCACACTCGAGTTCAGTTCTATTCCAATATTGCGCAATGATTGATGTTGAATACCTAGTAAAATTTGTTGCTTCAAATTGGTCTCAGAGCTATATCAGCAAGTTATTGATCTTTCACGTCATCTCTCAACCTCTCTGCTCCTTCGTCCCTATAGCCATCTCAGAACTAGCTACTTTCTCAACACTTCTCCACACTTTTTCCACCAATGAGGATGCACTTCCATGTATTTATATATGTTGTATTACTTACTAGGGCCAACCTTACTTTGCATTAGTGCACTTTTTAATGAGCCATACTGACATATTTAGCATGGGGTCGACTTGTAACTATTTGTCATATATTCTTGTGGCTTCTTTACTAGGTAGAGCCAACCTAAGTCTTTATTTATCTCTTCAACGTTCTTCTTTGACTGGTCTTTTGACCAAGACATATCATAACCTCAATCACCTTCGAGAATCATCTCAATGGCTTTATACACTTGCAGGGGTGCTTTATTATCAACTTCTTCAAGATACATTATATGGTCACATCATTAAGGCTTTTAGGGGCTTCTTCATTAGTCTTCATAGATTCATGTGACCTCCTGATGGCTCAATGGCTTCTTCAATGAGCTTGTAGGTTCACTTCACTTTGCCCAAGGTTTTATATATACTTCTTCAAACTGACTTATAAACTCAATACTTAAAATCCGATATTGGGTTCACTAAGCTCCACATACTTGTTCAATGATGACCCCATCATCAACAATAACATGTGCTAAATTTGACATCAATGACAACACAATGTCCAACAAATATGTCATGATCAAGTCAAGGGAGAGGCGTTCAATAGTTTTGTTGCATGTTACGACAAAATCCATCAACCACAAAAGTGTAAAGTCTCAAACATCAAAGTGGTAGCTTTGTGTAACTTAGGAACATTTCCCATTGTCACCTCAACTGCTCTTCCTCGCACTTCATGTTACCTTTTCTCCAACACAAGAGGGGTTTTCCTAAGGTAGGACTATTAACGCTATGGAATGGATGTTGAAGGTGAATTTTGAAGATTAAGCCTTAACAAAACAAAGTTGTAATATATGGAAGGAAATAAAAATGGGAAATGGAAATGGAAAATAAAGGAATAGAAGAAGAGAACAAGAAAAATGAAAGGAGATGGGATGAAACAAGTGCCTCCTCTCAATCTATTTGGCCAATGGAGTCATGAAATATTGCGTGAATGAAAGAACTAGTTTGTTACAATCAACTACTTTGAAATAGGCTATATGGTAGAAAGGGTTACTTTGTCACATTCATCATATTAGGATGAAAGAATTAATTTGATACATTCATCAATAATCATGTACTCAAGGTAAAAGGAACTAATTTGGTTCATTTAGTATTTGTTGGAAAATATGTGTGGAAACTAATCTTTGAGAGATAGTGGTGCCACTCATCATGCAAATATGAATGTGTTGCTATATTTTGCTAAATTATTACTCCAACAACAACTTGATTTTATAGGTGAAGGAAAATAATGCAAAATTATAGCAACAAATAAATGAAGAGGAAAAAGTTCCTCACATTAAATTCAAAAAGTAAAATGGATTTCATTTTTTGTGGACTTTATATAAGTGTGATAACAACAGGTTTCTACAACAAATCAACAACAAAAAAATAACACAAACATAAGCATTACAACAAATTAGATGCAACATCTCACATCTTCCTTAAGTCTTCAATATTGATACAACAAAAACCTACCAACCTTCAACTCCAAGCTTCTACTCCTTTTACTTCCATCACTTATCAAGCTCTAACTTATTCTAATCATCAGTTACAAATGAATGGAGAGACTAGTCTTTAATATAAACGTAGCTACATCTCTTTTACAATCAAATACTATGTTTTCGTAAGTAACTCCATGAGAAATCAAAGGACAATAAAATATTTGAATAGTTAGGGTTATCCCCATCAAAGGTTGACTATGTCAACTAGATCATGTGGTTTCCATCCCTCTCCAATAGAGTTCACTCCACTAGAAGATATGATAAAATAAACAAGAGAAACCTCCAAGAAAGAGAGTGTGTCACTAAAATAGGTTTTAACCATGTCAAGAGGATAAGATGTCCACTTCCAATGCATCTCTCAAGATGCATGAGTGAAAATTAAAACAAAACACTCCATCGCATAGCAAAATGTGTGTCATGATCCACCTAGAATAATTCACCAAATGCAACCACCAAGATGCATGCATGAAGAAAATAATATAATACCCCCCTTAAGAGAGTGCTCCTCAACCACCTTATCAAATGACAAGTGTGGTCCATAAGGTGCATAAACATGTGTGCAGTACTTATCTTTAGATGCAATGTGTGTATCTCCATGAGTGTTGTTCCCCATCATCGCATGTGAATAAGGTGTGGAAAGGTGTGCAAGAAACAATACAGTGAGGAACTCCTTCCCACATGTGAACTCTAAGGTAGTTCACTCCACCTCAAGTGTGCAAGGGTGCCAAATAGTTGGAACACTTCACATGCAAGGCTTGGACAAAAGTCTTGGGAGCTTCAAGAATCTCCCAAAATTTTAAATATATATAAAATCATCCTAATCCAAGTTGACTATGTCAACTCCCTGAAAAATAGAATATGTTTCAAAGTGGTTACAACTCCTCAAAACCTATGGAAGTGGGAAAGATAAGAACCCAATGAATTCCACACAAGGGATGGCCTCTCCATTCAAGCAAATTATAATAAAATAATATGATATGGCTCAACATGCATCTTAATGAAGGGGTGCGCTCCATCAAGTGGTGTACCATGTAATATGAAGTTGTTATCCCTGGAAAAGCACCACCATAGTACCTGCTACCTTCCAACTTGTACCTAAGTGGAAAAGGTCCAAACTCATGGGCAAAAGCCAAAGGAAACCTTTGTCTGGTTTCCAATGTCACCACATGATAACCAACCCCTTCTCTTTAGGCCAACTCACAAAAAGCCAAGCGAAGCTTCCCTAACTAGTGAGTATTTCTTTAAGTAAATGTTGAGAGTTAGTTTGAACTAAGCACAAAAGATATGAAATAGATCTGGGTACTTAAGATGGCAAATGAATTAGTAACTCAGATGATATGCTCAATGATATACTTGGATTCAAATGGAAGTGCTTCAAATAAATATAGCAATTAAACTAGAATCATAATAGAGACAAATTACTAATCCACAATAAAGATATGAAACTTAGCTTACAGAAGGTCAATTCATAAGACGTCCAAGGCTAAGAACAAGGTCTACGGTGAAACCCTTGATCTCGTAATGAGTTCAAGGATGATTAGTTTTAACTATGTGTATTTAGTGACTTTAATGGAAGTATGAAACTTAATCACCGCTTGAATTAACCAATTGCAAGTAGGTAAGATATGCATTAAATATTCCAAGCAATTAGATATTTAAAACTATGCGACTTAACTTCAAGGAATTTAGTGGAATGAACCACTTTTATGAGTGGTAATAACCATTAGGAATTGGTGGTAAGAACCATTATGAAATTTTCCTTCAATGATATATATATAAGCTTACAAGAGATACTTTAATTTTGGAAATTGTTGCAGTAAAATGCAAATATTGAAAATAAATTTCAAAATTATAAATGAGAAAATTAACCCAAGAATACTAATAAACAATTAAGATCACTTAGGTTAATAAAAAATTATGCAATATATGATCTATCTATGAATTTACTCAAATCTCACTAGCAGAGTTGGCTTTGACAGGCCTCATTCTGCATGGTGACCCAAGTTCGAACCTCGCAAGGTAGCTGGACGGAGACACTTAAAATCTAGCCATGCTAAGGGTTGGTATGGCCTAGACTGAATGCAGTCCCTGGGGGGTTTTGATGGTATAGATGCCCCTAGGTTGTTGTTTCTAAGACCACAAGTTATTCCCACAAGTCCCTAAAAAACTAACAAACAAACAAATAAACAATATATATATTCTAAATGTCTTTGGGGATTCGATGAATGCCATCAATTGGACTGTTGGAACACAACATTGCAGAAATTTAAGTCTTGACACATGTTATCCTCCATTAAAGAGATTATCAACACTTATGCTACTTTTTCATGCATACATGTTTACAGGGAAAACAACCAGCAAGCGAACAAAGCCTTGAAGGTGGGGCTGCAATTAGCCTTGGGGCACTAGAAGGTAAAGGAACAACGGGAGGACAATACTCTTGAATACTACCACCGGCTTTTCATAGAATGATGGGCATTTTAATTTTTTCTTGCAGGCTACTATGAACTCTTTGATATGCTATTTAGTATTTTTATCAGCACTTGTTTATTTTTTGGAAGTGGACTGTTCACTGAATAGGGCAGAAAACATATTGAAACTGTGACACAAATTGTTTTTATTTTATTTTATCATGTATTATGATGTAACAAGGCAGCTATTTTAAATGCTCCTTCCCTTTGGTTCTGTTTTGCGAAGACATTCAAAGTCTTACTTGTTTGAGCTCTTTAGCTACTTTT
>LPNX010463631.1:5369-92237 GCA_001517045.1 Pseudotsuga menziesii | reverse complement strand
ATATATATATACATATATATTATGAATTTACATAACCAAGTCAAACATATGATGGAAATGAGTTAGAAATTATGTTTTAATGCATAAGAACAAATATTTTCCATATTGCACAATTTTAACAATTACTCACAAATAAAGATAAAACACTTAAAAGTACAAGTGATTAATAGAATTTGAATATATGATTGAATGGAGGACCTATTGGATATTCAAGCCCCTCCCACTCAAAAGATATCATCAAATCCTTCAAACATAATGAATGGAAAATAAGACTCTCAGAGGAAGATTTTCAAATGAGGCAAAATTATCAGCAAACTAATTTCCTATTCTTCGACAATACCTCAAAAGGAAATCTATGGATGCTATGTGCGAGGGGGGTCATCCTTGATCCCGATGGAAATCAAGAAATTTACTATGAATGTGGGTTAGGAAATGCAACAAATAATCAAGTAGAAGTGACAACACTGTATCAAGGTCTTGTGCAAGATTGCTCACTAAACATCCACTACATAACTATAATAGGGGACTCCTCCATAATAGTCAAGATGACTCACAACTCTTTACCTCCTAAGGATGCCATTATGGCTAGTTGGATGGCAAGAAAAGAAAGTGAGGCAAACCAATTTGAAAACATTCATTAGCACCAGATTCTTAGACATCACAATCAAATTTCATACAATAGGAAAAATAATGCAGCTAAGGCCATGAAACACATTCTAAAAAAATGTGCTATAGTAACTATCCACGCCCCCTAATGCATGGAATGTCCAAGTCATTAATGTTCAAGCGGTGGAGCTATCACATTGAGCACATGGCAAGGTACCAACGAGGTAGATCAACATTGTTCGGGTACACAGGGTACTCCCAAAAGACCGAACACCTAGAGTAACCACTTCACACAAAAAGATCACAGATCAATACATCGATGTTTGTCACATGGTTAAAACCCTCGAGAGGGAAACAATCCATGGCCCCAGCCAAATAGCTACTTGGAGCAATTTATTATGCAAAAGAAACAAAGTTACATGAGCTTCTCATAATCGATGAACTAGCCAAGGACCCTCCATGCTCTTTAAATATAGATCATGGACCAATCGGGTGTTAAGCCACGGATCAATGGTAGGTATGATCTAAGAGAAGTTGAACCGTCGGATCACTTTATGTCTAGAGCATATTGTGACCGTCGGATTAGAATATTTACAAATGCATACTAAAGAAACACACTTTACCTAATGAATATATTACACAAGTTGATCTTAACTAACTCCTAAGTGTTTAAATATCCTAACATCCCCCCTTAAGAACAACTTGGGATAGGATTGAAGGATTTACAAAAGTGACACTATTAGGAAAATGAAGGAGGCATTAGAGCCTATCCCCCCTTAAGGACACATTCCTGAATTCCTAACATAGATCGAAGTTTAGAAAACTTCGCTTTTGTAAGAGACTTGGTGAAGATGTTTGCAACTTGATCATCTGTAGGGCAATAGAGCATTTTAAGAACACGACCATGAACACAATTTCTGATGAAGTGCATGTGTAGCTCAATGTGTTTGATGTGTTGATGTAGAACTGGATCTTTGGCAAGCTTGATGGCATGTTGATTGTCACACTAAAGTGGAGTAGGCTGCTGCTGCTCGAATCCAAACTTTGATAGGATTTGTCGAAGCCATAAAGTTTCCTAGCTGGCATTAACTGCGGCTCGATATTCTGCTTCTATTGAAGAAAGAGCAAGAGCTTGTTGTTTCTTACAAGCCCAAGCGATAGGTCTAGATCCCTGACTGAAAACATAACCTACAGTAGACTTTCGATCATCAGGATCGCTGGCCCAATATGAATCAATGAAACCAACCAACAAAGGTTTCCCCCCTGTACTGTAATGAATCCCAAACTGAATTGTACCTTGAATATATCGAAGTATTCTTTTTGCTGCTTTCCAATGACTTTCATGAGGAGTTTGCATATAACTGGCAACACGACCAACGACAAAGGAAAGGTCAGGACGAGAATGAGTCAAGTATAAAAGACTACCAACAAGCTCATGATACAAGGTGGCATCTACTTCAAGGGAAGTACAAGTGGCAGAAAGTTTGACTCCAAACTGGAAGGGAGAAGGGGCTGGTTTACAATCGTCCATGTGAAAGCGACGAAGAAGGTCACAAGCATACTTAGACTGGGAAAGAAAGGTTCCTTCTTTGGTTTGCAAAACTTTGAGACCAAGAAAATAATCAAAATGTCCTAAGTTTGACATTTCAAAATATTGCTTAAGACTGGATTCCACATGGGTTAAAAGTTTAGGGTCATTACCAGTAAGGATAAGATCATCAACATAAAGAACAAGTATGATGAGATGGTTTCCTAATTTCTTGGTATAGACATTGGGGTCAGAATGGCATCTAGAAAAACTAGTGTCAAGGAGAAAGCTATCCATTTTGGCATACCAAGCTCTAGGAGCTTGCTTAAGGCCATATAAGGATTTCTTAAGGAGACACACAAGGCTAAAGTTATCCTGAACATATCCAGGAGGTTGTTCCATGTACATTTCCTCCTGTAAATCACCATGTAAAAAGGCAGACTTGACATCCATTTAATGGACTTCCCAGTTATGTAAGGCTGCAAGGGAAAGAACAAGGCAGATGGAATTCATTTTTGCGACAGGAGCAACGGTTTCATTGTAGTCAATCCCTTCAACTTAGGAAAAACCTTTGGTAACTAACCTTGCCTTAAGTCTTTCAACACTTCCATCTGATGCATACTTAGTTCTGTAGACCCATTTACATCTGACAAGTTTTCTTCCTTTTGGAAGAGGAACAAGATCCCAAGCATCGTTTGCCATTAAGGAACGATATTCTTCATCCATAACTGCATCCCAATCTGGATTTCCTGAAGCTTCTGCAAAAGTTTCTGGATCATGATTCTCGAAAACTTGAGCCAAAAGAGAAGAGTCTCATTGAAACTGAGAACGTGTTCAACGTTCATTTTGTAAATTTGAGCATATAGATCTATAGACAAAAACAAAACTCACAAAGAAGATCTCACAATTTACTCAGCAATTGAAGAATGAAACAGTGCAAAAGGCTTGCAGCTGTGAATGCTTTCATTAATCAAAAAGTAATTCAGATAATAATTACAATGATGTAAAATGGCTTTAATAGCCACAAGCAATTCAAATCCACATGAGGAAGTTCGAATTGATGACTCTACTTGACTGTAGGTAACCAAGACTTGTCTAAATCACAATTGGAGTTCTAAAACACAACCAACTGTTACATTTAGTATTAAATAATGGTTAACTGACTGTGGTAGGTGAGAAAAGTGCCCCCCATGTGTGCAATTAATTAAACCATTATTTAACTAAATGTAACTGACTCCTAACTTGGCTTGACTAGTCATCAACTGAAGTTAAGGACCCAGTAGTTAACTGTCCTTGCCTAAATCATAACCGGAGTTCTAAAACAAAACCAACTGTTACATTTAGTATTAAATAATGGTTAACTGACTGTGGTAGGTGAGAAAAACACCCCACATGTGTGCAATTAATTAAACCATTATTTAACTGAATGTAGAGAGCTAGAACTGAATGTAACTGACTCCTAACTTGGCTTGACTAGTCATCAACTGAAGTTAACTGACCTTGGTTGGTTTCGGCACTCCCAGTTGCTTCCTAAATTGTAGGGATTGATCTAGGAGACTCCTAAACTTATGCAATCAAGTGCAATAAGTGGCAGTGAGCCTCAATTAGTGTTCCCCACACTTTGGTAACTGAAACATGTGCCCCAATTAGGTCAAGTTTAACCAATGGTGCTAATGACTATAAATAGACTGGATGGACTCCCGATTTAGACATGACTCCTGATTTAGACATATGACCAAATTTGTACAAGGGAGGATTAATAATCCTAACACATCTCTACGATCACCAGCTGCTTCACATGTTGAATAGACCCATCGAGGAAGCATTGGTGCTAGTGCAATTGGAGGAACATGAGCACACGGAGGTGGATTTTCATCCTCACTGTCATCATCAGAAACTGGAGTTGGAAACCTATCAAGGAAGTTGGAAGAAGAAGAAGAAAAAGGCACAATCATCGAATCAGGCTCGCAGGCCAAGGATGGCACACCCTCCAAGTTAGGCTCCCAGGCCAAGAGATTTTCATCAAATTTAACATCTCTTCTAATGATTATATCATGTGAATGGGGCTGAAGAAGTCTATAACCTTTTACCTCTTCAGAATATCCAACAAATATGCACTTTTCACTTTTAGGCCGCAATGCTTTCCATTTTTCATTCGGAATGTGAGCCCATGCTTCACAACCAAACACACGAAAGTGACTTACATCTGGTTTAATTTTATTCCATGCTTCTTCTGGTGTTATACCTTGTAAAACTTTAGTGGGTGTACGATTAACTATGTAATTTGCACAATTTATGGCCCAACCCAATATTGAAGACTTAGTCCCTTAGATTGGATCATACAATTAGCCATTTCTTTTAAAGTACGGTTCTGCCGTTCAGCTACACCATTTTGTTGTGGTGTATATGGAATAGTGTGTTGTTGTTGGATTCCTTGTTCAGTGCAGAAAGTAGTGAACTTGTTATTAACATATTCTCCTCCATTGTCAGATCTTAACTTAATAATTTGATGACCATATTGTTTTTCAACAAGGGTCTTGTAGGCCAAGAACATGTTAAATACTTCGCTCTTAAGTTTTAGGAAGTAAACCCAAGTGTGTCTAGAGTAGTCATCAATGAAAGTTTAGAAATATTTGAAACCAGAAAATGATGTAGATGGAAGAGGGCCACACAAGTCACTATGCACAAGCTCCAAGGGAACCGAGGCGTGCTAAGAGGCACGTTTGTCAAAACTGTCCCGATGATGTTTTCTGAGTACACAACTGGAACAAACACCATCCTTGCAAGATACCATCGGAAGACCAATCACCATATTATTTTTACATAGTTGTTGCAATGAGCAATAATTTAAGTGACAAAATCGCTCATGCCAAAGTTTGCTCAAGTTATCACTATAAGCAACAAAAACTGAAGGAAAAGGTGATGACCCAAAGTTGTTAAATTTGTACAACCTGGGAATATCATCAACAGTTCCAGTAGCAAGGACATTTTGAGGATTTTAAAAATCCTTGATTACAACTTGGTGAGGTGTAAACATCACAGTTTTACCTTCACCTAAATGAGTAATTTGATAGACTGATAACAAATTGCAGGAAATTTTTGGAACACATAGTACATCACTGAAATGACCATTTTCTATTGGAACTGTTCCAGATCCTACAACACTTAGAGATCTATCATCACCAACAAATATTTGTTTGGTGTTATATTCATGCATAGTAGAAAATATGGCTTGATCCTTAGCCATATGATAAGATGCTCTAGAATCAATGAGCCATTCAATTGAAGTAGAAGAAGAAGGTGCAGTATAAGAGTAACAAAAAACACAAAGTGCATGTCCATGAGAAGTATATTTTGAAGACGAATCTAGGCTGATGTGGTGCTTCTTCATTGTTGCTTCAAATGCTATCATCTTCTTGAAACACTTAGATTCATTATGATTATTTTTCCCACAAAAATTGCAATGACGCTCAGTCTTCTTTCCTTTTGGCTTGGATCTTTTGTCATTTTTTAAAGAAGGAGCTGACTGAGAGGGTTTGAGACCCTTGTTGTTTGGCTTATTATTGCGAAAATTTTGTTTCTTGGGAGTCTTGGAGTTTTCTTTTTGTTGGGACAATAAGTATTTCCCATATGTATCTGCATTATTATTTATTCCAAGATGAATGAGCTTATCTTGCTCTCTAATTAAGGAATCACAAAAGAATTTAAGATTAGGCTCTTGATAGCTAGCTACAGTCAATGATTCTTTCATGGAGTAGAATGTAGATATAAAAACAAAATATGTAGGTCCAAGTTTGGAAAGAATATGATAAATACATTGTTTGTCTTTTTTCTTAATCTTGCATTCTGCACATAAGAGTATAAGAGTTTTATACTTAGATAAATAGTCTTGAATGCATGAAAAATCATTTGGATTGAAGGAAACCAACTCATTCTCAAGTTGATGACCCTAATTTTATTGTGTTTACCAAACACAGATTCCAACTTTTCCCAAGCTTGATCAGGTTCATCAATTCCATATATGTGGAATCGTAAATCAGTAGAGATTGACATCACAATCAATCCACGAGCTTCATCACATCTATTTGCCCATTTAATTTTCTTATCATCATCAGTGGGTTCTGCTTCTTTCCTTGAGGTTATCATGAAAAGTCCCCTACTTCGCAGAACGTCCTCTATACAAGATTTCCATGAAAAATAGTTAGAACTTGTAAGTATAATATCACAAGGGGTGGTCATACTGTAAATAATGGTTGAAAGAACATAAACTAACTATCTTGATGCAAAGAGCTCAAAAAATTACGTGGTTTCAAAATAAACGACACTTAAAACTGATTCTCGATGATGAAGTTATGCTTGATCAAAGAAAATGTTGAAGATGTCCCAAATAGTGACGTGACAGATATTAACTTAACCATCTAAAAAAAACCCCTCTTCCCAAGATCAACCTTTAACAATCACTCTACAATAAAGTTGATTTTAAGTGAATCACTATTGTAAAATAAGTGATGTTCACTTTGACAATAATGTTACTTTAAATAGTGCGGCAATAAATTAAAAGACTTAAGTGACTCACTTTTTATTTTATTTTGTTTAAGTGAGATGCACTTTTACAATAAAGTAATTTGAAAATAGAAATTGCATGCACTAAAAAGTAGCTTAATAAGACTTGAACTCAAGACTTATTAAGGAATAAAACAACTTTGGACCAAGTGAGCTAAGTTTAAAAGGTACGTAAAATAATGGAAAGAGGAAGGGTTTTTTATTTTTTATTTTTTTTAACTCTTCTCTCTCGTTCTCCGTGTTTGCCTTTTTTCCTGCAAATCACAAAAAAAAATGAAAAACAAAAACAAAAAAAAACTTTTTCCAGACAATGGGGTTAGATCTTTGTTAGCTTACCTGGAAAGTCTACGTTTTCAAGTTTTCTTGCTGTTTCTGATTTGTCATGATAGCACAAGGTGCACGACAAAAAGCATACGTAGCTGAGAAGACAAGAAAAAAAAGCTTTCCCTTTCTGTTTCTGATTCGCCACGATCGCGCAAAGTGCACGGCAAAGAGCATACGCAGTCAGAAAAGGCAACATTCCAAGACTAAAACAATAAAGATCTAATAATAAAACAGATAAAATATTAGAGATTTTTAAAAATAAAATAAAACAAATCCGTCACTGTAACATTATACCTTCAGATTTGCTGAAATGGGTGTTTCTGGAACAAACGGAAACATTTCGTTGAAACGGAAACAATTTTTGATGAAATAAAAACTATTTCCCAATGGAAACGACGCTCCGGACATAATGAAATAGCTCCCACAGGCCAAAAATGCACAGAAAATCCATAACCAGAAACCCTTTCAAAGTTTCGGCAACACCGGTTCCAGATCTTGATCAAAACTGAAAGCGGCTCTTCATAAACGCTCTGATACCATGTTCGGGTACACAAAGTACTCTCAAAAGACTGAACACCTAGAGCAACCACTTCACACAAAAATATCACAAATCAATACACCGATGTTTATCACGTGGTTAAAACCCTCAAGAGGGAAACAATCCACGGCCCTAGCCAAATAGCTACTTGGAGCAATTTATTATGCAAAAGAAAGAAAGTTACACGAGTTTCTCATAATCGATCAACTAGCCAAGGGCCCTCCATGCTTTTTAAATAGAGATCATGGACCAATTGGGTGTCAAGCCACGGATCAATGGTATGTATGATTTAAGAGAAGTTGAACCGTCGGATCACTTTATGGCCAGAACATATCGTGACCGTCAGATTAGAATATTTACAAATGCATATTAAAGAAACACACTTACCTAACGGATATATTACACAAGTTGATCTTAACTAACTCCTAAGTGTCTAAATATCCTAACAAACATGAGGTGTAATATCCTCACACAAGCTCCTCATAATCAATTTGAACTCCTCCTCAAAATATCAAATGGATTTCATAAACCTTCACATGCAATATGGGGTAGATGATCCTCTTGGATGACACGAGCATAAAGCGATAATTGTTGATGCTCAAGGAGATTAACATCAACCACTGGTGCATTTCAATGGTTCTTGACAGGAAATTCAAAATAATCTTGTGGCGTCTTCTAGGTTAATTTGGTAAATTGTGTTTCGTTATCACATATTTGTTTTGCCTTATTCCCACTGATCCCCTATAACAAAAGTATTGGTATAAAGGAAAATTCTCCAGTTGAAAGGTGGAGGGTGGCAGATGTTTCCAACCTTGGATGGGACGATAAGAGACTTCATTCATTTTAGGATTTGAGGTGGGATTGAGTAACTCCTTGCCTCTAGTAACAGGAAATGGTGGCGTGGTAAATAAGCTTGCCAATAGCTTAAATAAAATGATTTGTTCTATCTGTAAGTCAAATATTCGCAAAGAAATTTTGGATAATAAAAAATCCCTGAGACGACATGAAGATATAATACTAAATAACAACAACTTTGCAATTCTTTTGGCCACCACCAAATTGCAAAGCATGGGGAGTCAAAGCAACACTTAGAGGGTTTCATATGAGGAATTTAATGGTCATATCGGTCACTAGTTACAAAGGCTGGAAGAGGAGAGTAAGCAGCTTCAGAACCTCCTCAACAATTTGAACAAAGACTCATTTTTAGCAGCCTCCAATGATTTGGTAAGATGGCCCATGTCTTCAACATGAGGAAGTTACAGTGCAGCAATCTTGAGAGGAAGTCATAGTACATCCAACTCATGACAATATGGAAATCGATATTCCAATCATCTAGGTAGAAGTAAACAAGTAACATGTTTGATGTAGAAATCTTTTGTAAAACTGTTTTGCTATTATGAGACTTATGTTGGATATATACTACCTATAGCAGGACTATAAGTTTCTTTGTAGTGAAGGGTGACTGTAATAAGCACATAAAAATTGTTGAATGTTGGGAAGAAAGTCTATGTATTTTCTCATTGAATAGTTTGGTTGAATTTTTTTTACAATAAAAATGATAATCTTTGTTAAAAAAATGAATATGTAGTTAATTAATCAATGGGGTAAATTTTAGATTTTTAGGGCTAAATATTCTTAACAACCCAAAAAAGAGAATTCTGAATGTAAAATAATATACTTTTAGGGTTAAATTCCATATTTTTAATTAGATCTTGTTGGATTTTGTGCAACTTTGGAAGTTATTCTTATTGTAATTTTATTATATTGTTTTGTACATCCTATGGGAGATCATACTGATGTAATCATTCATGTAACCCTTGAAAGAATCAATGTAAACCTTGGGGAAGTTTAAAATTAAAATTAAATTAATTTTTACTAATTTTTATTTTCCCTAAGGTAAGTCGACCACAATTAGTTAGACAAGTTGGCCCAATTAGGGTTAAAAGCCAGTTTTGTAAAGTGTATAAATGTGGAGGCTAAGTGCCTCATTTGGACATACCGCTCAACAAGCAAGCTCGTCCAGTGAAGGAGAAGTTTGCTCCAACAAGAGAAGCAATGTTTTTATGGGGTTTTCTATTAGAGAGACTTTCTTCTCTCTCTCTCTCTCTTCATGTACTTTGTTATTAGGATTGATAATCTATATACGAAGGTTGTTGGGTTTTCTCCTTATTGGGTTTCCCAAGATAAACTCTTGCGTTCTTTGTTTTTGTGCTTTGTCTTTCTTCTAAAGATCATATTGTTCAGTTGCAATAAAGTTATACTGTTATAATCTTATAAAATCTAACATGGTACATGTTATCACACAATGTGTAGCTACCCACTAAAGGTATCCTATATCGGATGGTAGAGGCGAGGTAGCTAACCGATGACACTGCAAAGGCCTCGTCCACTACTAATGAAAGGTAGTTGTCACACCGGACAGGCTCTTGTCACTTTATATCAATCTGGAGAATGATAAAGGGGGAGACCCTACTAGCCTATGAGGGATAATGAACCTACTCAAGCCACTCTAATGGATAAATAAGTGACACATAAGGTGAACAATGAGTAAGTATATATATATTTACTAAATGAATGTGGTAGTTGCAATCAAGGCTAAGCTGGGGAGGCTTAGTGATAAGGAAAATTACCCAACTTATAATGAAATATACCACAAGGAGTTCAATAATGTATATTTAGATAGATTTAGTCTACATGAGGAAACCCTAATTGGATCCACTTAGGGTTTATGCAACTATGGATAAAGCGGACCCAAAAGAGTAGATCAGGACAAGAAATCACTAGATCTAGATGCTTGAAAAGTATATCTATTGAATTAAGGCAAGTTCAAGCATACCTAACTGATAGATCTGAATAATTGACCAAAGGCCCACGGAGGGTGCCCCACATAGAGAAGACCAGTGTTAGATCTAAGGGTAAATGGAGTTGGATTTAGATGAAACTTTATATCTAGGGTTTCATTGATTATTCCTAAGTGGGTTTTGATGGTCGTCATTAAATAAGCACCTGATCTATCAAATCTACAAAACTAGGGTTTGAAAGAAGAGGGTTTTATGGTGATAATTGGATTAAGTTCCAGAAAAATAAAATAGATGCAAACATACATGGAAATACTGGATGTTAACCTTGTATGGTGATTATCTTCCCTTTCTGCGCTCAATTACGAGCATTTTCCATGCAATGCCAAGTGGAATCTATTTTCCCTCCAAGAGACCAAGTGCGCCCTCCTCCTACAAAAGAGATATACTTAAGTGAGAATCGATTTGCAAAAAGAGAGAGCAAATCAATGAATAAAGAAACAATGAGCATCAAGATTATCACAAGATACAATAAAGATACTCCCTAAACTCAAAATGATTTGTGAAAGAAGTATGGAGCTCAGTCACAATAACGCCCCCATCAAATCGCCCTCTTCACCAATGGTACAACCACCTGCAAAAGTGTTAGCAAAGCATAGATCTGTTAAAATGCTAGAAAGATAAAGAATTTCCAATATCCATACAAGACATTCGACAAAGCTTCCAAGAGATTTTTCAAAAATATTTTATTATTCCAAGAGCTCAAGAGCCAAAAGTCTATTTTACAATGAGAGAGCATCTCAATAAATAGATCTCTTCAATGCACAAAACCTATATCCGAAAAGATTAAGGGAAAATATCAAAAGATACAATCACTCTAATCAATGGCTAAGATTATCTAGATATCAAGTACATGGATCGACTCACTGGTAGAAGAGGGTGCATCCACTAAAATGCCTAATGAAGGGCACACCACATGAAAAGTGAACAAAATATAAGGGCTAGTAGGTGACCCAAATCCTTCTCTAGAATGTCCCAATGGCACAATCACAAGGTATACTCATCAAATATAACATGGAGTGATCAAAATCACTAGGACGTCCTCCTCAAAATACATAAAAAACGCCCCAAAGTGGAGAATGTTAGGACATGTGGAACCCATGAAGAGTGAAACTGAGGTCGTAGGATGAAGGTGAAATGAACAATGTGCCTCAAACCAATTTGATGCCATTTTCTTGCCTCAATTTCCCATTTGTTTTCTTTATTAGCCATTTTCCATCATCAAAATGCTACCTCGAGAATATAAAACTAATCATATCTCACTGGTGACTAAAACTGGACGTTAACTGACGGCAAAAATGGACCCAACAATATAGCAATATGGTAGTAACGTCTGGTTGTATTCTATGTGCCCCTACTTGCGCCTAGGAGATCCAACCATCAACTATAAAGCATTTTATTTGATTTTTATGAGGCCAAACTGTTGCAAACTGATGTAATGACCCATGCCTCCTCTGAAAGTGCCTGAAATTGAAACTTGGGTGCATTAATGGACTCAAAAAGTCAAAATGTCCAAATATACTAAGAATGAATGCCCATACACCATATGTCCATACAAAATGTACCTTAGAGGCCCCATTTATGTCATAACAATAATAATAATAAAAATAAAAATAACGCAAACTATCATAATAAACCATCATATGAAGCATGAATATGTCTAATGGACATTGATAGACCATAAATAATCATTATCCACAATCATCGGCCAAAACTCATCCTGGACCTTGCTACTAACTTGGTCAAACCCAGTTGACCAGGTCAAGAATGATCAAAATGATGACCCAAATGAAAACTATGATATTGCAAAGCACAAAGTGAATATGCATGCACAATTATATATGTTAGTAGTAGTATTTAAGTAGAAGTAACTTCTACTGGCTATTATAAGCACACTATATATAAATAATATATATAAATCCAAGTAATTAGTTTCTCTGGAAAATAACCTCTAATGTATACTCATTTATAGATTTGGCCATTTTGCTAGTTAAGGGTGAATGTTAGGATATTTAGACACTTAGGAGTTAGTTAGGATCAACTTGTGTAATATCCATTAGGTAAAAGTGTGTTTCTTTAGTATGCATTTGTAAATATTCTAATCCGACGGTCACGATATGTTCTAGACATAGAGTGTTCTACGGTTCAACTTCTCTTAGATCATACCTACCATTGATCTGTGGCTTAACACCTGATTGGTCTATGAACTCTATTTAAAGAGCATAGAGGGTCCTTGGCTAGTTGATCAATTATGAGAAGCTCATGTAACTTTCTTTTTTTGCATAATAAATTGCTCCAAGTAGCTATTTGGCTGGGGCCGTGGAATGTTTCCCTCTCGAGGGTTTTAACCATGTGACAAACATCGGTGTGTTGATATGTGATCTATTTGTGTGAAGCGATTTCTCAAGGTGTTTGGTCTTTTGGGAGTACCCTGTGTACCCGAACATGGTATCATAGCTTTTATGAAGAGTCGCTTTCGGTTTTGATCTAGATCTGGAATCGGTGTTGCCGAAACTTTGAAAGGGTTTCTGGTTCTAGATTTCTATGTTTTTTTGGCTTGTGGAAGCTATTCCATTGCGTCCGGAGCACCATTTCCATTGAGAAATAGTTTTCGTTTCATCGAAAACTGTTTTCATTTGTTCCAGAAACACCCATTTCGACAAATCTGAAGGTATAATGTTACAGTGACATATTTGTTTTTTTTTTTAAATCTCTCATATTTTATCAGTTTTATTATTAGATCTTTTTTGTTTTAGTCTCGGACTGTTGCCTTCCCTGACTGCGTATGCTCTTTGTCGTGCACCTTGCGCAATCGCGGTGAATCAGAAACAGTAAGAGAAAGTTGTTTTCTTGTCTTCTCGGCTATGTATGCTCTTTGTCGTGCACCTTGTGCGACCACGGCAAATCAGAAACAACGAGAAAACTTGAAAACGTAGACTTTCTGGGTAAGCTAACCAAGATCTAACCCCATTGTGTGGAAATTTTTTGTTTTTGTTTTTGTTTTTCATTTTTTTTTGTGATTTGTAGGAAAACAAAAGGTAAGCACGGAGAACGAGAGAGAAGAGTTAAAAAAAAAAAAACCATTAATCTTTCCATTCTTTTAATAACCTTTTAAATTTAGCTCACTTGGTCCAAAGTTGTTTTCTTCCTTAATAGATCTTGAGTTCAAGTCTTATTAAGCTACTTTTTAGTGCATGCAATTTCTATTTTCAAGTTACTTTATTGTAAAAGTGCATCTCACATAAATAAAATAAAATAAAAAGTGAGTCACTTAATTCTTTTAATTTATTGCCGCACTATTTAAAAGTAACATTATTGTAAAAGTGAACCTCACTTATTCTACAAAAGTGATTCACTTCAAAACAACTTTATTGTAAAGTGATTGTCAAAGGTTGATATTGGGAAGAGGGGGGTTCTTTTTTTTAGTTGGTCAAGTTAATATCTGCCACGTCACTATTGGGGACATCTTCAACATTTTCTTTGATAAAGCATAACTTCATCATCTAAAATCAGTTTTTAGTGTCATTTTTTTAAAACCGCATATTTTTTCAAGCTCTTTGCAACCGGATAGTTAATTTCTATTTTTTCAGCCATTATTTTACAGTATGGCCGCCCCTTGTGATATTATACTTACAAGTTCTAACTATTTCTCATGGAAATCTCGTATGGAGGATGTTCTACGAAGTAGAGGACTTTTCAGGATAACCTCAGGGAAAGAAACATAATCCATTGATGATGATAAGAAAATTAAATGGGCAAATAGATGTGATGAAGTTCGTGGATTGATTGGGATGTCAATCTCTATTGATTTTCGATTCCACATATCTGGAATTGATGAACCTGATAAAGCTTGTGAAAAGTTGGAATCTGTGTTTGGTAAACGCAATGAAATTTGGGGTCATCAACTTGCGAATGAGTTGCTTTCCTTGAATTCAAATGATTTTTCATGCATTCAAGACTATTTATGTAAGTATAAAACTCTTAGACTCTTATGTGTAGAATGCAAAATTAAGAAAGAAGACAAACAATGTATTTATCATATTCTTTCCAAACTTGGACCTGCATATTCTGTTTTTGTATCTACATTCTACTCCATAAAAGAATCCTTGATTGCAGCTAGATATCAAGAGCCTGGTCTTGAATCCTTTTGTGATTCCTTAATTAGAGAGAAAGATAAGCTCATTCATATTGGAATAATTAACAATGCAAATACATCTGGGAAGCCTTATTGTCCCAACAAAAAGAAAAGTCTAAACCTCCCAAGAAATAGAATTTTCGTAATAATAAGCCAAACAACAAGGGTCCCAAACCCTCTCAGTCAGCTCCTTTAAAAAATGACAAAGGATCCAAGCAAAAAGGAAAGAAGACTGAGCGTCATTGCAATTTTTGTGGAAAATATAATCATGATGAATCTAAGTGTTTCAAGAAGATGGTAGCCTTGGAAGTAGCAATGAAGAAGCACCACATCAGCATAGATTCGTCTCCAGAATCTAACTCTCATGGACATGCACTTTGTGCTTCTGGTTACTCTTATACTGCATCTTCTTCTTTTACTTCAAATGAATGGCTTATTGATTCTGGAGCATCTTATCATATGGCTAAGGATCAAGCCATATTTTCTACTATGCATGAATGTAACACCAAACAAATATTTGTTGGTGATGATAGATCTCTAAGTGTTGTAGGATCTGGAACAATTCCAGTAGAAAATGGTCATTTCAGTGATGTACTATGTGTTCCAAAAATTTACTGCAATTTGTTATCAGTCTATCAAATTACTCATTCAGGTGAAGGTAAAACTGTGACGTTTACACCTCACAAAGTTGTAATCAAGGATTTTAAAAATCCTCAAAATGTCCTAGCTACTGGAAATGTTGATGATATTACCAGATTGTACAAATTTAACAACTTTGGGTCATCACCTTTTCCTTCAGTTTTTGTTGCTCATAGTGATAACTTGAGCAAACTTTGGCATGAGCGATTTGGTCACTTAAATTATCGCTCATTGCAACAACTATGTAAAGACAATATGGTGAATGGTCTTCCTATGGTATCTTGCAAGGATGGTGTTTGTTCCGGCTGTGTACTCGGAAAACATCATCGGGACAGTTTTGACAAACGTGCCTCTTGGCACGCCTCGGTTCCTTTGGAGCTTGTGCATAGTGACTTGTGTGGTCCTCTTCCATCTGCATCCTTTTTTGGTTTCAAACATTTCTTAACTTTCATTGATAACTACTACAGACGCACTTGGGTTTACTTCCTAAAAATTAAGAGCGAAGTATTTAACATGTTCTTGGCCTACAAGGCCCTTGTTGAAAAACAATCTGGTCATCAAATTATTAAGTTAAAATATGACAATGGAGGAGAATATGTTAACAACAAGTTCACTACTTTTTGCACTGAACAAGGAATCCAACAACAGCACACTGTTCCATATACACCACAACAAAATGGTGTAGCTGAATAGAAGAACCACACTTTAAAAGAAATGGTTAATTGTATGATCCAATCTAAGGGAATAAGTCTTCAATATTGGACCGAGGCCATAAATTGTGCAAATTACATAGTTAATCGCACACCCACTAAAGTTTTACAAGGTATAACACCGGAAGAAGCATGGAGTAGAATTAAACCAGATGTAAGTCACTTTTGTGTGTTTGGTTGTGAAGCATGGGCTTACATTCCGGATGAAAAACGGAAAGCATTGCAGCCTAAAAGTGAAAAGTGCATATTTGTTGGATATTCTAAAGATGTAAAAGGTAATAGACTTCTTCAGCCCCATTCACATGATATAATCATTAGAAGAGATGTTAATTTTGATGAAAATCTCTTGGCTTGTGAGCCTAACTTGGCGGGTGTGCCATCTTTGGTCTGCGACCCTGATTCGACAATTGTGCCTTCTTCTTCTTCTTTCAACTTCCTTGATAGGTTTCCAACTCCAGTTTTTGATGATGACAGTGAGGATGAAAATCCACCTCCGCCTGCTCATGTTCCTCAAATTGCACCAGCACCAATACTTCCTCTATGGGTCTGTTCAACATGTGAAGCAGCTGGTGATCTTGCCAGTGATTCTTGAGATCAACGTCGAACATGTTCTCAATTTTAGCGAGCCTCTTCTCTTTTGGCTCAAGTTTCCGAGAATCATGATCCAGAAACTTTTGCAGAAGCTTCAGGAAATCCAGATTGGGATGCAACTATGAATGAAGAATATCGTTCCTTTACGGAGAACGATACTTGGGATCTTGTTCCTCTTCCAAAAGGAAGAAAACTTGTCGGATGTAAATGGGTCCACAGAACTAAGTATGCATCAAATGGAAGTGTTGAAAGACTTAAGGCAAGGTTAGTTGCCAAAGGTTTTTCCCAAGTTGAAGGGATTGACTACAATGAAACCTTTGCCCCTATAGCAAAAATGGACTCCATCCACCTTGTTCTTTCCCTTGCATCCTTACATAACTGGGAAGTCCATCAAATGGATGTCAAGTCTGCATTCTTACATGGTGATTTACATGAGGAAATTTACATGGAACAACCTCCTGGATATGTTCAGAATAACTCTAGCCTTGTTTGTCTCCTTAAGAAATCCTTATGTGGCCTTAAGCAAGCTCCTAGAGCTTGGTATGCCAAAATGGATAGCTTTCTCCTTGACACTGGTTTTTCTAGAAGCCATTTTGACCCCAATGTCTATACCAAGAAAGTATGAAACTATCTCATCATACTTGTTCTTTATGTTGATGATCTTATCCTTACTGGTAGTGACCATAAACTTATAACCCATGTGAAATCCAGTCTTAAGCAAAATTTTGAAATGTCAAACTTAGGACATTTGCATTATTTTCTTGGTCTCCAAGTCTTGAAAACCAAAGAAGGAATCTTTATTTCCCAGTCTAAGTATGTTTGTGACCTTCTTCGTCGCTTCCACATGGAAGATTGTAAATCAGCCCCTTTTCCCTTCCAGTTTGGAGTCAAACTTTTTGCCACTTGTACTTCCCCTGAAGTAGATGCCACCTTGTATCGTTAGCTTGTTGATAGTCTTTTATACTTGACTCATTCTTGTCCTGACCTTTCCTTTGACGTTGGTCGTGTTGCCCATTATATGCAAACTCCTCATGAAAGTCACTAGAAAGCAGCAAAAAGAATTCTTCGATATATTCGAGGTACAATTCAGTTTGGGATTAATTACAGTACAGGGGGAAACCTTTGTTGGTTGGTTTCACTGATTCAGATTAGGCCGACTATCCTGATGATCGAAAGTCTACTGCAGGTTATGTTTTCAGTCTGGGATCTGGACCTATCACTTGGGCTTGTAAGAAACAACAAGCACTTGCTCTTTCTTCAGCAGAAGCAGAATATTGAGCGGGAGTTAATGCTAGTCAGGAAGCTTTATGGCTTCGACAGATCCTTTCAGAGTTTGGATTTGAGCAACATCAACCTACTCCACTTTGGTGCGACAATCAAAGTGCCATTAAGCTTGCCAAAGATCCAGTTCTACATTAGCATAGCAAATATATTGAGCTACACATGCACTTCATCAAAAATATTGTCCATGATAGTGTTATTGAAGTTATCTATTGCCCTACAAATGATCAAGTTGCGGACATCTTCACCAAGTCTCTTACAGAAGTGAAGTTTTCTAAACTTCGGTCTATGTTAGGAGTTCAGGAATGTGTCCTTAAGGGGGGATAGGCTCTAATGCCTCCTTCCTTCTCCTAATAGTGTCACTTTTGTAAACCCTTCAATCCTATCCCAAGTTGTTCTTAAGGGGGGATGTTAGGATATTTAGACACTTAGGAGTTAGTTAAGATAAACTTGTGTAATATATCCATTAGGTAAAAGTGTGTTTCTTTAGTATGTATTAGTATGCATTTGTAAATATTCTAATCCGACGGTCACGATATGTTCTAGACATAGAGTGATCCGATGGTTCAACTTCTCTTAGATCATACCCACCATTGATCTGTGGCTTAACACCCGATTGGTCTATGAGCTCTATTTAAAGAGCATAGAGGGTCCTTGGCTAGTTGATCGATTATGAGAAGCTCATGTAACTTTCTTTATTTTGCATAATAAATTGCTCCAAGTAGCTATTTGGCTGGGGCCGTGGACTGTTTCCCTGTCGAGGGTTTTAACCATGTGACAAACATCGGTGTGTTGATCTGTGATCTATTTGTGTGAAGCGGTTTCTCAAGGTGTTCGGTCTTTTGGGAGTACCTTGTGTACCTGAGCAGTGAAGGTGAATAAAACAAGGTAGGAACATGGGAAATACTCTACACTTGACATTGTAAATATCTAGAATGAAGGAAAATGGGATCCACACCACATAAGCTGGACTAGGTGAACTATAGGGAATGGCAGTGTCTCACATATGGGTGGAATGAATATTGATAATGTTCCATTAGATTCTAGACAATTAACTTTTTAAAGCAGTTATTTGCACAACAAGGATACTAGATAAATTCCAAAGGTAGGTGCCCTGGAAATCCTTTTGGATTCCATAAAATAACAAAGACATAACCATGATAGGTCAGTCTCACCCTGTTTCCCTATAGGGGCAAATTAGCCGTACATTATACAATGAGTGAGTGCTCATCTTTTGGCCATTAACTCTCTTAAAACATTATTTTAATAACTAGCCATCCTACAAGAGCAAGTAACTTGAATATCCTTGCAGGCCTCAGATCATGACTCGATATAACCTCCATTTCTTGCCACCATCCATAGGTGAGATGCAGTGACCATCTTGTTTCCCTTTGGGGGAAAATGACCTCGCATAAAACAAAGTATGAGTGCTCTTCTATTGGCAATTGGTTGACTTTATATTTCATTTGCAACAGTGTTTAAAAACAACTTTGTTTTGTTTCCTATGCATCAATTTATAATAAGCATTTTAGTTTAGATGCCTTGGTGTCTAAAGACACTTTTATGGTAAGAATCACACAAACGAACACCGAGATATAATTTAAACATCGATACCTATTCCAACATAGAGGTGAAGATGGGGGAAATCCTAAATGTCACTAGTCAAGTTACAATTCAGGGTTAAACAAAAAGAAGGGAAGGAAATAGATGGATGGAGACAGTGAAGATGGTGCCAAGGCTAGTAAGTTGTGTCCCTAAAGGGAAATGACCAAATCCATACTACAAGTAGGGCATGGCCAATATGAGTATACAAAATAATCTCTTGGAGATAGAAACTAGATCACTTATACTTTATATTCCAATAAGATCAATAAAGTATTGCCAACATACAACCACTATTAACCAAGTCTCACTACTAAAATAGACAATAGAGCAAAAACAAAATCCATATGTACAAATCCATATATCACTTGGGTCATATACCTGCGTCCAACATGAACAATATAACATGCATTGAAACATTGTGTTGTTGTACATGATGGGAACTGTCATAACTCTGCTTTGGCTCATGAAAATAGCTAACTCGGTCATCCAATCTAGGGTCATGAGGCTCAATCATGGCATGGAACTAATCAAACTGAATGCTCTGGATCCACTGAAAGAGAGTGATCATAAATTGGAATCTCATCATCTGCTGATCTCAAAGTAAAGGACTGGCTCAAAAATATGCTCATGAACAATGGTAGCCCAACTACTATATACGTGACAACAATCTCAGAGCAGTTCTAGAACAAGCTATTGCTAGGAACTATGGCTTACTATTTCAAGGCCCTCCCTCATCACTTCTGGATAAAAGGAGACTTGAAAAGTTTTCCCTAGAGGAGGTGCATATTCTGGTGAAGGAAGAATCAAATTACGATAAGTTTCATTTTTAACCTAAGTCCATTGCTGCAGCTACCGCGAAAAATCATGGTTTCAAGTTTTGAGTTGATTAGTCCATAGTTTTGGCTCGACCTCACCTTCTCTCAACTCGCCTTGCTAGGGCACATCTATCTGTGAGGTTTGTTTCACAAAATTGCAACTTTCATTTTTTACGTAGCTCCTGCTAGGGTTTCTGGTTCAAATTTGCAGGCAATATGATTGGAATGAAGGTTGAAGATCATCTTGATCGAGCCTCCAACTTCATCTCTTGGAAGTATAGATTTCTTCTCATCTTGGAAGAAAATGACCTCTTGAAGTTCGTCAATGAGAAGGTCCCTAAACTAGAAGTTGAAGAAAACAAGTCCCAGTGGAGGAAGAATGATGCCCGAGCTAGGAGATTACTAGTGGACTCATTCAAAGAGCACTTGGTTCCTCAAATTTCACAAAAGAAGACAGATAGGAAGATGTTCAAAACCTTGAGGAGGATATTTGATCATAGGAGCATCATTGTGATTCTCACATTGAGGAACCAACTATCGAAAACAAAGATGGCCAAATCTGAATCAATTTCCTTATTCGTCATGAGGATCACAGAGCTAAGGGACAAGCTAATATCTAATGGAGAACCTGTTGAAGATAAGGAGTTTTTCATGACTACGCTAAATGGGCTTCCACCATCTTGAGATTCTTTCATACAAACAATCAGTGGATGCACCAAGTTTCTCGAATTTGGCATATTAATGGCAGATTACACTCAATAGGAGACGAGGATTGCAACTAGGCAAAGAATTCATGGAACCCAACCTAAGGAGAATCAAGCATTCATGGCCCATGCCAAGAAAGGTAAGGGAAAGAGAATGAAATATCATCACCATAAGCATCAAGGTAGAATACCAAGTCCTTCTCCAGATAACCAATAAAAGATGAAGAATTTATCACATATACAATGCTTCATGTGCAAGAAATATGGCCACTATGCAAACAAATGTCCAAGTTCATGAAAAAGGAAACATGAAGCCTCATCAACTGACGTAGAAGAAGGTCATCATTGCAAGCAACAAAGGAGTGAATATTTGTAATTTCCCCAACCCTTATGACAAGGAAAAAGGTTCTAAACTTTGGTTTAAGAACATCGGAATAAGATTATGACAAGTAACCATTAAATGATTAATCAAAGTTCTAACTTTAATTAACATTACTAAGTTTGCATTACTTAATTAAATAATTCGTCGCCCTTGGTTAAAGAATGTCAACACTTAATAAACTCTATCAACATTAAATTTAAGTTCATAATCACATTCAGTGCATGAATAATGAATCTAGTGTGATTAAGGCCCTAAATTAAACTCTTATACTTTGTATATATTATTGAAAACATAGTTTATAATTATCAAGTATTGTGTTGTTAATTGTTTGCAAGTTTAAGTGTTTGTGGTCTTGTTCAATGTGTGATTTCAGTGAAGATAAACACTAAGGAAAACAAAAATCAAGAAACATGTGTAGGCTGTAACCTACAACCACACCACAACCAAAGCAGAACAAAAGGCATCGACTGCAATCACTACCCACAAAATCACCTCCGAATGGTTATCCCCTACAACCATTTTTCACTATTATATTTTAGAATGCATGACTACCTCCCTCCAACCATCAATCAATATTACATTCAGATTACATTATCAAAACTCAAATCTACAAATAGGAGCAAACTTGGCACTGAGAAAACTTCTGGACCAAAATAGACATACCTTGGTCATCTAGAAAGCTTTTTCGATGAGACAAAATGCGATCCATATTGAAAACACTTTTTCGAACACAATGGAATAGGTCCCAAAGCACACAAATGAACAGATATTAATGAACTAGAACATATGGCTGTGCCCCTCCTAGTACTGTAGAGTCATAGTTACAGTTTTTGAAGAAGAGAAAGATGATCATAATGAATATCATCTTGGATTCGAATCGTACAGAGTCCATTCTCCTTGTAGCCAGATTATGACATAGAATAATTTAGCATATATATCTTTCAATTCTACCACCTTGGATGAGAGTTGTTGCATACCAGAGATATCTGAGGTTCTCATACGTTGTCTCCCTTGAGCACTTGTCCCAATTAGAGCTAGATGTTGTCACATATATAGTAGTTGGTCTACTTTTGTTCCTAAGCAGTACTTATTAGTTATTTGAGAGAGCCCTTTACTATGAGATCGAAAATAATGAGCCACCAGTTGATGATCTCCCACATTCAGCAAATCCAGAGTATCCAGATTGACCAGTTCTATGCCATGACTGAGCTTCATGACCCTAGATTCGATGACTGAGTTTGCCATTTTTTCATGACCCAGATGGGCATATTAGTTAGACACATGTATATGGTGAGATCATGTATATTGATTCTTGGTAGGATTTTTCTCTCTAATGTATACTAACATCGTTGACTTGTTATGCTATGATGATTATGGTGACCTATGCTTATATTATATGTTCTACTGATGATTAACTTGTGTTGAGAATGATTTGAGAATCTGGTGTTGAATACCATTGCTTATGCCATGCTTTACACAACTTTTAATGTTTAGTGCTATGTTGGTTCCATGTATCATTTGTCTTTGCCCATCCAATTTCATCAATGACTGATTTTTCCCATGATTCTTGATTGAGTGAGACCTATGAGATTGAAGATCATTTTCCCCACTCTGACCCCTATGCATTATGGATCCCATGTTGTTTTGTGTCTCGGCTCTGAGGTGTACAACAGAACCTTCTGGTCTAGGAGAACTCGATGGTGTTGGTTCCTAAGCTTAGGTGAGTTGGGTTTTGAAGCCTTGACCTCTCTGGTCGGATGCCCCCGATGTTTGATCCTGACTATGGATATTTACCTCTAGTTCCCCAAAGAGTGTCAGCTAAAACTTGAAGCAATATGTCTACCATCATTACATGCATTATGTGTTATATGCTATATGTTGAAAAATGCAAGCCCTCAAATAAAATTGCAAACTATGTCTTTAGACACAAACTCAAAAAGGGCTATGAAATGAAATTGTGAAAGGCCAAAGTAAAGCAGTGGATAAATAAATGCTAAATCTAAAGAGTGTTGGCCATCTTATGTTAAATGTAACGATTAATTCCTCACGGAGCCTACGGGTTTTGATGTGATATGGAGCAATGGACAACTAATTCTAAGTGTCTCCTAGGATCTCTTCACTACAAGTTCTTGTGTACTCAACACAAGGCTCCTAGAAAAGATCCTCACGGAGCTTGATTGTTAGCTTAGATGTGATCCATAGACATGTTAAAGTTGAATGGACTCTTTTCAGATCAACTCATCCGCTTGTGAGACACCACCATTCCCTATTGTTTATCTATCATGCACATGCCATTGTGGTTGTGTGTATTTTTCATCATTCAGAGAGATCATATGGTTAAAGTAAATTATAAATCATTAGCCTTTGCATTAGCCTTGTTTTCCACCTTCATCCAACATTATCAAATTGATTAAACTTTGTAAGTATGGCATATACAAGGGACTTCCAAAATATTCAAAGATTGTTGAACGACACAGGTATATTTCACTAATTGTTATTATTATTGTCACCATGATTCTGATTAGCATGATTTAAGTTGGGTTTTAATATACATCTTGGAGCAGTTCTTACCTTGGATGCATGTAGGTTCTTCTTAGTTCAGTATCTCACCTTCAGTTTGTGTATTTTGACCTGGTTAATCCAGTTGGCCAAGTCAAACCAGTTGACCAAGTCAAACTAGTTGACCAAGTCAAACATGTTTCCCAATGCAGTGACTACAAAAATCAACAGTGGTTATATTTTCTCTATACATGCCCAGGACCAATACTGTAGTCTTAGTTTTCATTGGATGGTCACAGTTATTGAATTCCAAAGTTTATTATTATTTTTATTGACTCTAACCATTCTTTTTATTGTGAGATGATGATATTTTTTGGCATTTCAGTGGATCGTGAGTATGAGTAGTCACCAGTACCATTCTACCATGTCTCCGGATACTTCTATGCAGTCGGTTTTCCCCAATTCTCAACCTGAAGGAAGTTATGATGGATTTTATTATTTTTAGAGGTTGTACCACTAAAAAAATGAACTATGGAAATCAGTGAAGAAATCGATTTTGCTTGTGTTGTCAAGGACATGGAAAGGAAATGATTATTGATGATGTATTTTGGTTCTTCGAATCATTTGGCACCAATTTCATCCATTTTCATGCTCTATGTTATTATTTTGTCTCTCTTAGCAAGGACGTCCCCCATAGGGTGAAATTGGTCAAAATGGCCAAAATAAAAGTGTTTAAATCAAGTTGTATCTTTAGAAATATGTATGGGGGGACCCCCTAATGAACCCCCATGTCCCTAATGATTTATCATGTTATAAAAATGGGCTTTATGAGGTAATTTGCCCCCCTCAAATGTATTTGTCTAAGTTGATCCATGTAAGTAAAATTAAAAGGTCTCCACCGTTGATGATGTTTTAATCTCAAACGTTGGATGGATGTTGGTTAAAATGTGAAGACACTCTTAATCTATTTAAGAGTTGTGTTCTCATCATTGTACCCCATAGAGAAATTTTGTACTCTTGGCTATGGATATTTGAATAAAGAGATTTGTTATCACATATATAGTAGCTAGGCTACTATATTCTAATTTTTCAGACACAATACATTTGTCAGCCAGATCTCTTACATTATGAGATGTTGAGATGAACACTTTTGATGGATCATGTTTATATTAGTGGACTATTGTACTCTCCCATGTCAGGACTAAGTCTCAGGACACTTAGATTTGAGGACCGATGTAGCCATTTATGTCATTACAGAGTAGCCATTGATGCCCAGTTTTATATCAGTTCTTTCTCATTGGACAGATGGTGTCTTAGATGGATTATATTGCATGATTATGACTCAGCATTTTATATTGTGTGATGGTTATTATTGCTCTTATATTGATTTTTGTGACATGTATTGACTTGTGGTATCATGATCTCGCGGTCATAATTATATGGACTTGGTTGTATCTTCTACTATGTAATGATGTCCCTACATATACTTAGAAGTTATTGATCTATACCCATTGGTTTTACCCTCCTTAAGGAGAATAGAGGTAGTCATTCCCACCATTGTTTTGGCTTGCTATTGTTGGATCCATCATTCATTGACTTCACCCATCCATTACCTTCCAGTTTAGTTTTCAACCCGACTGACTTCTTGACTTATGGCATGGAGGATCTTTCTCCCCGCTAGAACTTTTGTTGGACAAGCTTCCTTGTCTCTATTGTGTCTCGGCTCTAAGTTGGTGTCAAAACTTGCATTTGGGAAGTTGGATAGTATGCCTAAATCATTCTGGTCGATTGTCCCGATGTTTGGCACTCTGCAGATTTCCCCCTAGTCACTTGAGATGTTGTTGGCTAAAAATGAAAGCTCATGTACTACCTGTGTTGAAAATATTGAATATGCGCCCATGAAAAATGAAAATTATAAAACTGTGTTTCTTAACATATATAAAGAGGGAAAGAGCAACGAAATGCTAAAATACTTCTTGAAGAGTATAAGAAAAGGTCCAAAAAAGCAATGATTAAAAATATGTCGACCTTATAAAAATATGTCCCGGATGAAAGTTGTGATTAGCTGTGCTTTTAAGCACTGGTGAAGTCCCAAAGGGTCATATAGGCCAAAAGGCCATGGAATAAAATGATGGTCCTAATGAACTTGGATAAATCTTGATGTAGTCATGATGCCTAAGTTGAATAAGCACTCTCTAAACAACTCACCCATTTGTGAGGCACTACCATTCCTTGTGTTGTTGTTTGTCCGACATGGTTATAGTGAGTATTCCCTTTCCATTATCCAAAGTGTCATGATGTTGAGTAGGAAGTCATCCTTTGCCTTAGCCTTGTCATTTTCATCCTTCACCCTTCACTAGCAAATTGGCTACAACTATGAAGTGAGTATAGTCTTGAAAGTCTAAGTCTGAGTAATAATAAATAAAGCCTTATATATGTATTAGTTGATGTACCGCCAGTGAAATGAATGCTACTTGTTGTGATTGTTACTTAAATGAGTTGTAGAGCATGTCTTAGCCTATTACACTTGCAGCAGATGGATGACAGTCTGAGTTATTATTGGTGTTTGATCAGTTACAGATGGTTATATTGTTTATTGGATATGATTGATGATCAGATAGAGACCTATGAGGGGTATGAGTATACACCTTAGATGGATTTGGACTCTCTGAGTCTAATGAGACAATTTATTTCCAATTCCGGGCACTTATAGATATGGTCAGGCTCATTTTGCCTATCTGATGCAGTTTTTCTTCATAGGTTGATATGTTTGAGCAGGGAGATATTTTAGTTGGATCTCCTAGGGCGTTGTATGGGCATATGGGGGTGCAGCCACTTGTTTATACCATTGTACCCCCATCCTAGAGAGCCTTGTGGGATCAGTTTGACAACGTAGGCACCTTAGGAGGCTGTTTTGGCAAGATCACGTTTCCCGAGGCAGATTAAAAATGATTATATGACTATTGAAGAAATCAATTTGGGCTACTGAGGTAAATAAATGGCATGGGATGAGTCACAATGATGAGAGTGATGTCTTCCACACCTTCTCTAGCAGTTGCAGCACCTGATTGGGCCCACACCTATTTTTGGGCATTTTTATATTATTTTCTGGAGCTTTTGGAAGGCTCACGATTTCCTCAAGAAGGCATAAAGTCAAAGAAATAAATTATTATATTATTTTATTGTGCCATGGGGACACCCAGAGGGAGTTAGTCAAACACTCCTTGGAGCCACCATGTGCTTTCATTTATTTCTTGTTGAGTGGGTTACCTTTTTATGGGTGGTTTAGTCCACTTTGGTAAATTATGGTTATATTGATCCATGTATTGTATGTTGAGCTCATCTCAACCATTGATTAGAACATTTCATCTTTTAATCTTAGCCACTCATTTTGAAAGTGGTTAGGATTTGGTTATGATTGTGGTTCTCTCGTTTCTATTTAAAGGAGAGAGCTTCTCATTTGTAAGGGGTTTTTGGCTCTTGGATCTAAATAATAGAAAGACTTTTTGTGGATATTTTCTGGATCTGCTTTGCATCTAATGTTCTCAAATGGTGATTGGATAATCTTCAGCTTCCTAGCATTGTGGAAATTCTTGTGAGATCTATATTTTTTTGCTATCATTGTTTTTCCTACAGGAGGGCATTTTGGCTGGAGCGTTTTTGCAGGGGGACCTCAACTCGCTTGGTTTTCTTCGTCTTGGATCAGGGGGTTTTCATTAGTTCATTGTGATCTATGATTACTTCATTTTATTTTCTTGTAGCATTTGGTTTCTTTATCTCATATCGAAAAATCTGATATTGTTGACGTTTGCTCATGTAAGATAGGGGGTGCATTGGTGGCTTGTGGCTTACATCATTCATAGAAATCATTGAGATCTTCTAGAATTGATCGAGATAGCAAAGATCATCACTGTTAAAGAATTCTACAAGCATTTCCAGGTAAGATCTAACAGATCATAGTTATGTTTCCCAAGATAGTGGTCATCTTCACCAGTTGCTAATACCTAAACCCTAGAGCTAGGGTTTCCATTTACCTTGCACCTTACATACCTTAAAGCCCCATTTGATCTGTTCTGGTGTCTAGGTCTGATCTTTCCTGTCAGGAGCAGATCCGGGTCTCCCCCATTATTATCTTGGACTAGGATAACATAAAGTGAAGGCTGCCTTGATTGACGTGACAACCATCCATTTGGGAGTCTATGCAATTGTGGTTCCACCCCTTAGTTCCTTTCCCCTCTACCATCCATCTTGGATCCACCTCACACAGGCAACTACAAGGCGGGTGATAACATTTTGGCGCCGTTTCTGGGGAGGTAGAGGCCTACCTTGGTTCAACATACCTCACCTTTCCCTACGACATATCTTTTATTGGTGAATTACTTGTGTGGTTCACTCGACGACTCCACCCCGCGACTCCACTAGGGATCGTACCCAATATATTAATCTTAATTTCCTAGAGCATCCTATAAACCCTCAAGGAATCCCCATAACTTACGCAAGGAAAAACAAACCGGTATCCAACACCACTGTTGCCTCAAATCATCCTTTGGGATCCCTTTCATCTTCATCTAGCCCAATGACCAGAACAAACACTAGTGGAAATCAGAATGCTCCTCCTCCACAAAACCCTAGGATTTTTGGAAGGAAGGCCAAGGCATCTCCTTTAGATTTATCCCTAATCCAGGAGGCCCCACATGACATGCCTGAGAAATATTTCAAAAAAGTTCCTAAGTTCGATGGAGTGTCAGGTACCTCCATCAAGGACCACACTTATAAAGTCTGGGATCATATGGAAGCATATGGAGCTGTGGATGAAGATGTATTCATGAGAGGTCTTCTGTATTCTCTGGAAGGAGATGTGCGGAAGTGGTTTGATAGGTTACCTGCTTCATCCATCAATATCTATGACCACTTCGTCACAAAGCTTAACAGTGATTGGTCTCACAAGTTGGATGGGAATTTCCTCTTGCATCAACTGTTTGACATGAAGAAGAGGGAAAATGAAAGAGTCCATGAGTTCAACCTGAGATTTGATAAGACTGTAGGAAATATCCCAGATGAAATTAGACCAAAAGACCAAGCAATTGTTATCCATTATCTGAATGCTTTTGATGGTTGGTTGGGTTTTAGTTTGAGGGATAAAAATCCGAATGACTTGAAGACCGCCTAGTTTAATGCAAAGATGTCTGAGCAGCATGCGACATCTATGGGAAAGCAAAACTTCTTTGATCATTATGCCCCATCCACTTCTAGGTCTGAGCCTAAGCTCTGAAAGCCCAAGGAGCCTATGAATGAGCCAGAAGAGACAAAGGACAAGTTAGAAACCATTCAAGAAACAATGAAACAACTGACTATACTGACCAAAAACGTTGCTAGTTTCCATGATCCTGAAATACATAGAAACCCTTATGGCCCTAGACCTTACTGGAACAATAATAGAGGTCTTGAGAGAGATCCTAATAGAAGAAGGCCCGAGTATCCAAAGAATCCTGAGAAGAGGAATGTCAATTGGTGTGATGAAAATGATGAAGAGCCAACAAACACCAGCCACCATGATGACCAACCGAACAACATCAATTTCATGGATGATTTGTCTTCTGATGATGGGTTTGGAAGAATTCTCCTAGAGGAAGAGCCATGGGAGCAAGAGGAAGAAACTTGGGAGCAGGGAGAAGATTTTGTTGATGAGCCTGAGCCTCCATATTGTGCAATAAACATCCCTGAAACAAAAGAACCACGGGTTAGAATTTATAAACGAAGAGTGGATCCCCAACCTTCTTTCTTTGACAAACAAAAAGTAATTAATGAAGATAAAAAGGAAGAAGAAGATCTTGCCTTAGGAAATTTGAATCTGAACATTGACATAGAGAAAGAGTTGAGCAAGATATTGTGTAACATCCCTATAACTGAACCGTTGAATGTTCCCTCTGTAAGAAGCTAGGTAGAAGAGTTCTTTGATGGCATTGGCCAAGACAAAACCCCCAAGTTTGCTTTAGAACCCAATCGCATACAGAGTCCTTAGAGGACACATCTTAGCAAAGATGAAAAGGATCCACCTGTTAACATATAGTCTGCTATCTATGAAAGAAAGAATGGTGGTCACCCTCCCTTTTACTTACCTTGCACATTCAGAATATGCTCCTGCACAATTGCATGTTGGATTCCAGAGCAGCTATGAATGTAATGCCTTTGCATGTCATGAAGGAAATGGGATTGGAAGTGACTAGGCCTAATGGAAATGTGTGTGGCGTAGACTCGAGGTGAGTGCCATCCTATGGCTTGATCAAAAACCTTAGAGCTGATCTGTTTGCATGCTCAGACATTTCCACTATGATGGATGTAGTTGTTATTGACTTGCCCCCAGCATATGGAATGCTTTTATCTAGAAAGTGGGCAGCTGGTTTAGGTGGATACCTCATGATGGACTTATCATACCTTTGTGTCCCAAACTCTGACGGGGCTTTGATCAGGATCAATAGGGACCCCTACTATGAGAAACATTTGGAGACTTTTGAAGAAGGGATTAAAAACACATATGGGGAAGAATTGTTGAATAGTGCTAAAGCTCATTTTGTAGAAGATGCAAATGAACTGTGGGAATATGGGCAGCCTAAAAACATGTTTCTAGTAATGGAAGACTATGACTTATCTTCAGAAGAAAATCAAACAACTCAAATTGCCAGGATGACTAGATTGGAAATGCCTGAACGTGAATGCTCAGTGGAAATAAATGAATTAGGAAGAAATGAGAGCCCATTCCAAGATCCCGAGCAAAACGATGCAACAAATCTTATAATTGGAGTTGATGAAGTTAGTAATGCCAGACATGTTGGAAGAATCCCTCGTAGAGTGAATGAATGGTTTGCTTTAATTAACGAAAATAGAGAAAGAGAAAGCCAAGGACTGGAACCCATTTACCCATGGGAAAACCATCTTGAATTATCTAGTGTAGTAGATGCTGATAACGAAGTCAGTAGCACCCGTGCTCCTGATTTCGCTAGGTCATTATCTTATTTGTCTTTGGAAGATGGTAGCCTAGTTCAAGTCTATGATAACTCTCTAAGTTGGCAAGAGGATGCCTTAATAAATGATGCGCCCAAAGGAGATTTTAATCTCTACAATCTCACTATTTTTCAAACTCCTTCAGCCACACCGATTAATGCCTTATCTGCTTATCCTCTCATTCCTAGTTTTGTCCTACCACCTGAGTCATCTAGTCTTCACAATCATGATCTATCTCACGTTCCTAGTTCTTTTGCACCACAGCCTAGAGTAGAACCATTTGATCTAGAGGTTATGCATATTCATGTTCATGCAGGGGAAGGATCTAGCCACAATATTGTTATATCCCATAGTCCTCATCCTTTGGAAGAAGATAGAGATTTCTGGACAATGGGAGAAACTGCCAAACATGTAGTATCTCTTCATAATGATAAGCCTAGTACAAGTGCACAGGGGATAAGGAAAGAGATTAGAGAGATCCTAGTTGGTAGCATAGCTATTCCCATTGACGGTGATCCACCCAGATTTGATGTAGTCCCTTCCAGGAGAAGCTCAAGGATTATCACCCTACAGCCATGAAACATCATTGATGTCCATCCCATGCCAGTACGTAACATTGAGGTGGTCCCCAAATCGGTAAATAGGAATAGATTTCCCACCGGAAGTCAAGTCCTTATCCAAAACCACTTGCTTCATTTCCGATCGGGGCAAGCTAATGATCTCTGGGTTGGACCTTTTTCTGTAGAACGTTGCATTGGTGATATATGTTTTCTTATCACCAATATTGGATGACAGATCCTGCTTCCTGTCAACTAGAGGGATTTGAGGGGATACATTCTCGACCTTACTTAGCCTTGAGTCCCACTTTGCTTGGTAGAGTAGGTAGGACCTGAATAAGCCTTTCCCGACAGTAGTATAGAATCTTGCTTTGTTGTCTGAAGCTCGCTTTTGAAGCTCTTAGTGTAATTTTGTTTACCTGCAAAATAAAAAATCAAACTTTTATTGAAAAGTTATGGTTATAGATTAGATTTATTTTCTGCTTTTCAGTTTCATGCATCTTTATTTTCAGTATTTATATATTACTACATATTGTTCTGACGACCGGTCTGTGAGTTTGGTATAGCTCTGGACATGTTGCAGGTAGTCAGGTACATTCTTGGTAGCGGTTGCAGAGCTAGATGGATTGATCGAGGATGTGAGAAGCAGAGTGTGAGTACCAAATATTTTGAGGTTCTCAAGCGCTCTTTTCAGCAGAGCACTTGTCCCAACTGGAGCCAGATGTTATCACATATATAGTAGCGAGGATACCATATTCTATTTTTCAGACACAGTACATTTGTCAGCGAGATCTCTTACATTATGAGATGTTGAGATGAGCACTTTTGATGGATCATGTTTATATTAGTGGAATATTGTACTCTCCCATGTCAGGACTGAGTCTCAGGACACTTAGATTTGAGGACCGATGTAGCCATTTATGTCATTACAGGGCAGTCATTGATGCGTAGTTTTATATCAGTTCTTTCTCATTGGACAGATGGTGTCTCAGATGGATTATATTGCATGATTATGACTCAGCATTTTATATTGTGTGATGCTTATTATTGCTCTTATATTGATTTTTGTGACATGTATTGACTTGTGGTATCATGATTTCGCGGTCATAATTATATGGACTTGGTTGTATCTTTTACTATGTATTGATGTCCCTACTTATACTTGGAAGTTCTTGATCTATACTCATTGGTTTTACCCTCCTTAGGGAGAATAGAGGTAGTCATTCCCACCATTGTTTTGGCTTGCTAGTGTTGGCTCCATCATTCATTGTCTTCACCCATCCATTACCTTCTAGTTTAGTTTTCAACCTGACTGACTTCTTGACTTATGGCATGGAGGATCTTTTTCCCCGCTAGAACTTTTGTTGGACAAGCTTCCCTATCTCTATTGTGTCTTGGCTCTAAGTTGGTGAAAAAACTTGCATTTGGTAAGTTGGATAGTATGCCTAAATCATTATGGCCAGTTGTCCCGATGTTTGGCATTGTGCAGATTCCCCCCTAGTCACTTGAGATGTTGTTGGCTAAAAATGAAAGCTCATGTACTACCTGTGTTGAAAATATTGAATATGTGCCTATGAAAGATGAAAATTATAAAACTATGTTTCTTAACATATGTAAAGAGGGCAAGAGCAATGAAATGCTAAAATACTTCTTGAAGAGTATAAGAAAAGGTCCAAAAAAGCAATGATTAAAAATATGCTAACCTTATAAAAATATGTCCTAGATGAAAGCTGCGATTAGCTGTGCTTTTAAGCACTGGTGAAGTCCCAAAGGGTCATATAGGCCAAAAAGGCCATGGAATAAAATGATGGTCCTAATGAACTTGGATCAATCTTGATGTAGTCATGATGCCTAAGTTGAATAAGCACTCTGTAAACAACTCACCCATTTGTGAGGCACTGCCAGTCCTTGTGTTGTTGTTTGTCCGACATTGGTTATAGTGAGTGTTCCCTTTCCATTATCCAAAGTGTCATGATGTTGAGTATGAAGTCATCCTTTTCCTTAGCCTTTTCATTTTCACCCTTCACCCTTCACTAGCAAATTGGCTACAACTATGAAGTGAGTATAGTCTTGAAAGTCTAAGTCTGAGTAAAATAAATAAAGCCTTATATATGTATTGGTTGATGTTCCACCAGTGAAATGAATGCTACTTGTTGTGATTGTTACTTAAATGAGTTGTAGAGCATGTCTTGGTCTATTGCACTTGCAGCAGATGGATGACAGTCTGAGTTATTATTGGTGCTTGATCTGTTACAGATGGTTATATTGTTTATTGGATATGATTGATGATCAGATAGAGACCTATGAGGGGTATGAGTATACACCTTAGATGGATTTGGATTCTCTGATTCTAATGAGACAATTTATTTCCAGTTCCGGGCACTTGTAGATATGGTCAGGCTCATTCTACCTATCTGATGCAGTTTTTCTTGATAGGTTGATATGTTTGAGTAGGGAGATGTTTTAGTTGGATCTCCTAGGGCGTTGTATGGGCATATGGGGGTGCAGCCACTTGTTTTTACCATTGTACCCCCATCCTAGAGAGCCTTGTGGGATTAGTTTGACAACGCAGGAACCTTATGAGGCTGTTTTGGCAGGATCACATTTCTCGAGGCAGATTAAAAATGATTAAATGGTTATTGAAGAAATCAATTTGGGCTACTGAGGTAAAGAAATGGCATGGGATGAGTCACAATGATGAAAGTGATGTCTTCCACACCTTCTCTAGCAGATGCAACACCTGATTGGGCCACACCTATTTTTGGGCATTTTTATATTATTTTCTGGAGCTTTTGGAAGGCTCACGATTTCTTCAAGAAGGCATAAAGTCAAAGAATTAAATTATTATATTATTTTATTGTGCCATGGGGACACCCAGAGGGAGTTAGTCAAACACTCCTTGGAGCCACCATGTGCTTTCATTTATTTCTTGTTGAGTGGGTTACCTTTTATGGGTGGTTTAGTCCACTTTGGTAAATTATGGTTATATTGATCCATGTATTGTATGTTGAGCTGATCTCAATCATTGATTAGAACATTTCATCTTTTAATCTTAGCCACTCATTTTTAAAGTGGTTAGGATTTGGTTATGATTGTGGTTCTCTCATTTCTATTTAAAGGAGAGAGTTCCTCATTTGTAAGGGGTCTTTGGCTCTCGGATCTAAATAATAGAAAGACTTTTTGTGGATATTTTCTGGATCTGCTATGCATCTAATGTTGTCAAATGGTGAGTGGATAATATTTAGCTTCCTAGCATTGTGGAAATTCTTGTGAGATCTATATTTTTTTGCTATGATTATTTTACCTACAGGAGGGCGTTTTGGCAGGAGCGTTTTTGCAGGGGGACCTCAACTCGCTTGGTTTTCTTCGTCTTGGATCAGGGGGTTTTCGTTTACTTTCTTGTAGCATTTGGTTTCTTTATCTCATATTGGAAAATATGATATTGTTGACGTTTTCTCATGTAGGATAGGGGGCGCATTGGTGGGTTGTGGCTTACATCATTCATAGAAATCATTGGGATCTTCCAGAATTGATCGGGATAGCAAAGATCATCACCGTTAAAGACTTCTACAAGCATTTCCAGGTAAGATCTAATAGGTGAGTCTCTTCTCTTCAGATATTACTCCATTTTACCTTTCTTTACTTCAAATTTTCTGAAAAACTCCTAAATACAAAAAACCCTAAAAAGCACTAAATCTGGAAATAGTCCAATCTTTGGCCAAACCATTTCTGGGTTTCATAGATCAGGCCTCCCCTTCACTAAATCTGCTGTAACGTGGGTCAAAATGCTGCTAGTTTGACCTAGATCTGATTTTTAGCCAAAAAACTGCAAAACCCCCCCCACTGAAAATTTGACCTGCTAGGGTTTTGATTTTTTATGAATTTTGACTTCACAGACGGATAGATTAGGTCCCACATAGTCCAAATCAGCCCCAACACTGTCCAAATTCTTGGCAGTTTGACCTAGATCTAATTTTTTGACTGAAACAGCCCTAGCATGCTCATTGAAAACTGGACTTTTTCGGTTTTACTTTTTTCTGAAATCTAACAAGATAGGATGATAGATCAAGGCTTAAGCACTCCAGAACACCCCCAACGCTGAGCTAGTTCTTTTCGGTTTGCCCTAGATCTAAAAAATTGGTTTTCAACCCCCCTAGCCCCCTCATCAGATTTTGACTTTTCTAGATCTGATTTTCTGATTTGGGTTTGTAGATCAGGTTACCCTGACCTCATTTCTCCTTCAACACAGAGTTGTTAGCCTCCAAGTGACCCTAGAACTGCAGATCTACTTCTCCAAGCCCTGGCGCTAGCCCTCCATTGAGTTGGTTCTCCTGTAACTTGACTTTTCCAGGATAACTCCTTTCTGGGTTCATAGATCAAGGTATATCCCAGGTGGGTTCACTGAAACATTGGATTGATGCTAACTCCATTGCCCAATGCACATAAGGCATTGATTTCCTAGCTAGTGCTAGCCCTAACTTGACCTCACTACCATTCCCTTTGCCAACACTCATTGATAACTCAAGTCACCTACCTATCACTGAGTCTGTCTCCTTGGTACTAGACAGTCCCAACTCTGTCCTTGCTTCCCTGTCACAGTTATGTTTCCCAAGATAGTGGTCATCTTCACCAGTTGCTAGTACCTAAACCCTAGAGCTAGGGTTTCCATTTACCTTGCACCTTACATACCTTAAAGTCCCATTTGATCTGTTCTGGTGCCTAGGTCTGATCTCTCCTGTCGGGAGCAGATCTCGGTCTCCCTCATTGCTGTCTGGGACTAGGATAACATAAAGTGAAGGCTGCCTTGATTGACATGGCAACCATCCATTTGGGAGTCTAGGCAGTCATGGTTCCACCCCTTAGTTGCTTGCCCCTCTACCATCCATTTTGGATCCACCTCACATAGGCAACTACAAGGCGGGTGATAACAAGATTTTTGCAGGAAATTCTTGGATCTTCTTTGTGGGATGTTCTTCTCTTTGATTGGAAAGTTTATCTCGCTTAGCATTTGAAAATATTTTTCGAGGTATCAAATATTTTTGGAAGATAACGTTTTGCATGCAGGAGGGCGTTTTCTCTTCGGGCGTTTTTGTGGATCTCCCAACTCGTTTCTCTTGAAGACATTTTCATAATCAGGGGTTTTTTCAACAGTATCTTTGATATTTGATATGCACTCTGATTTTCTTGTGTCTTCAGTGTATTTTTCACGCGTAGAAGATCACACTTTCAGTGGTTTGACTGTACAGGGAAGAGGGACGCGCGACCTCACTTGGGCGAATCGTTTCTACTTGGTACTTCTTCAAAATCTCTTCAAATTGATCAAGACAAGATAAATCATCATTTTCAAGGAATCTACAAGATTCTTTGCGTAAGATCTAATCTATATCTCTTGCTTTATATTTCTATTCCATTAGTTATAAATTTATCTTGTGATACCCTCATTTAAAACCCTCAAATTTTAGATTTATAGGGAATGGTTTGCGGATGGATTTAAAACTAAAAGCCAACATTGGAAATAAATTGAAACCCCTTAGTTTAAATTTTCATGATCATCCACTCCATTTTCCCATCAAACACACTAGTCATTCCTCTAGGGGAGATGCCCTCCTTTAGGGAAGTGGGTAGTTTTCATTCTGCAAATTGGGTATTGCTAGTTTCAATTCTAATTGCATTATCTTAAACCTAGCAATAAATTTGATTGTCTAACTTATCCAATTTCACCATTTACTCCTAGATTCCAATTTCCATACTCAAAACCCTAGGGTAAATTGGGGCTTTTCATATAGACGCCCCTTTTCTCTTAGTAATTGTGCCAAACTCTAATTAACTGTCCTACTAAGATATTTACTCAAGTTACCTTGGATTATTTACTTGCATTCCTTATCTTTAGGGTCATCTTGGTTATAAGGACACCCCCTGGGCTTAGTATCTTATCGAGTCTAAAGTGCTGGTATCCTTGACTGGTGTGACATCAGAGTTCTTTCATAGGTCTTGGATATCGTAGGTACTGACTTTAGTTGCCTTTCCCCTCTTCCATCATGTATATGATTACCTTACGGGGAAACTACAAGATTCGTTATAACAATGACAAAGGTGGTTCCACACTTGGAAATGTGGGTTGGATTGGAGTCTCTAGGAGGTGTCCAACACTACGCCAATCGAGGGTGTAGTATGACAGTATCCCGAGGTCACTATCCAGTGGTTCCCACTTTCTTTGAAGATTTTTTCCACACAATATGAAAGATTGATACAGCTGTTTTTCTTAATGTTTTCAAGGGATGTCAGTTTTATTAATGTGGGGTGTCTTAGTTAGATGTGAGAAATTAATTAGTGCACATTCCTGCTTTTGATTATCGCAATGCTCAAGGTGAGCCTGTGTTGGGAAAGAGCATACACCAGAATGACAAACGTTGATTCCAATTAAAGATTGTAAATGCACAAAAGGGAAATCATGAGACTAATTACTACAACCAAGAGTTTCTTTTAGGCTTGAAGGTCGTACTAGGGAGGGCAAGGATGGGTTAGTGTTTGTTACTTTGTCCAAACATGAAAGAAAGAAAACTAAGCTAACTAAGCAAAGAATACAACCTATGAAGGCGGATTGTGTGCATGCGTTGTTAAAACAAAACGTTAAAAAAAATCAAACCATAAAAAGACATTGTGAGTCCCCCTAGGGGGATGGAGTGTGGGAACTGTGTAGCCCACTTTTCTTTTATTAATTTTTGTCACAACAGTTTTTAGAAAAAGGTTGCCTTTTGATCCTTAAACATGGATAAAAAAGGCTTACAATTGTTCTTGGGAAGAAGAGGAAAGAGGAAGAGGGTTTAATGTTAGATCCCTTATAGCTCGACTCTTCAAAATCCTTCCAATCTTCCAACTTTCCTGTACATAAGTGCAAAAACCAGAAAACTAAATCATTTACAAGCTAATGGATTAGTGTAAAAAATATACATAAAGTACAACCTACATAGTACTTAAAGAGATTTAAAAAAAATGTGTTCGTTAAGTACTAAAGGAATCAATGTAGATCTAAGCATATAATTAACATTAAGGTGCTTTAGATCTAGTAACTATGCATGGCAACAAAGACATGAAATGAAACATTTTAGATCTAACTTTTGCTAATCATAAATAGAACCAGGTAACCGAGAAAAAAGTTTGATTTTAAAAGAAGGAAAGAGGGGAAAAGAAGGAATAAGCTCAAGCTTGAACTTCGTAGAAAAAAATTGGAGATTCCTGTAGGAGAAAAAAGAAATTAGATCCAAAGTAAAGGTGTTGAAAGGGAAATAAGATGCAATCTAGCTCACTTCCCTCTTTCAAGCTGATGATTTGTGATTCTGCACAACTTAAAACAGCTTACAAAAGCGAGGTTAAAACTAGTATATCTCTATTAAAATAAACTAAGAGAGCATTAGTACAACCTAATACATCCTGCTACTCCTATATCTCTAAAAACAAAATATAAATAAACAATTCAAATCTATGAATGTTTATCCTACGTGCACTAAAAGTCCTTACAAACTAGAAAAGCTGCAAACTTAATGCAAAATAGAAAGAAGCAAGCAAGATATCACCTAGCAGCAACACAACATTCACATAAGATTATTGCACCACATGGACCTCGAAAGTCTTCAAAGATAGAATCATTGCAGAGTACAAGAGCATAGCCCAACTTTTCAGTCCTTAGACCCATCATATCCAATACAAGAGGAAGTACTTGCTTTTATAGCCAAGAGAGCCCAAGGGTGACACATTATGAAGTGGGAGTGGAGTGTAATTGAAGTTGAGTTCCAAGATATATTCATGGTTCTTGTTGGGATTTTGGTGGACTCTGGAGCTACTACAAGGTGAAGGCGCCACCTCTCTACACATGATGTGCCACACAATTTGAGAGATCTCCATTCCATGAATATATGCCACATAATCCAAGCGTGAGTTTTTAAGAAGAGGAGTGCACTTCAATCTTGAGTGACTCACCACCAATTCAATTTACACTCAATCACATGCTTTATTCATGGGATGAGGTCACTTTTAAATCAAGACAAGATTGCCACCTTACCATTTATCAAGTGCCAAGTATACATGATGTCAACCAAATGAAGAGGCACACTTCAATCTTAAGATGGACTTGCTACCTTCCAAATCAATCCAAAACATGACATTTATCCTAAGTCTAACTTGCCTTTAACTTAAAAAAGGATCGCCACCCTTTCCATGTCATCTTAATAAGATTCCATTTGACTTTTGACTTTTATTTTTATATGTCAATTTGTTGCATTTTTAGCATTTTTTTGATGTTTTGTCACACCCTTAGAGAAAAAATGCCATACGAGATAATTTAATCACCCGAAGCATAGTAAAATTGGGTCCTAGGGTAAATAGGACACTCTTAGTGTTAAAACGAGCATCCACATGCCAAAATTAGACCCCGGATCACACTTTTATTACAATTTGAAATTTTCAATCTAAACCATTAAAAATGGCCTAATTTTGCGGGATTGTTTTTTTGGAAATTAAAAAAAACCTAAGGGGACCTAGTACATGTTCATCATGACTCAAAAGAATGTCCAGCATGCTTATATACATCGACATATGAACTTTAATAGCCTCCCAGGGTTTAACCACCAAGATGACCATTCCAGATTTGGAGGAGTGGTGAAAAACTCGAAAATTATAAATCGCTTATTCAACATTGCATAATTGAAAAGGAAAAAAACACCTTGGAATGATTGGATTGACATCTAAGTCCTAGGAATCCAAGTCCTTTACAAAAAGTTTGTCATGCTAGCACATTTATTAGAAAATCCCCATGGGGTATGAACATGTAATAATTAAAAAAGGAGCCCCAAAATGGCCCTGAAAGGCCTTATGAACCTCTGAGCACTAATAATGAAAAACTATCTTGTTCATTACTTTGGCGGCTCATTAGAAATCCTCTCAAGTGCAACTTTAGTGGAAAACACTTAGGATTATGGATGCCTTGGTCTTTGTTTAATTCCTTTAATCATTTCATTCGTTCACTTGTAACAACATTGATTCCCATCTCTTGTTGATCATTGGCATATTGAGTTTATTAAAATATTGATTAATGACCATATTCAACTATCCCTTGAACAATACATATGTGTACTTTGATTGTTGGAATGTGATACGATTGTTCCATTGCACATCTCAATTGTGACAGGCATTGAATCCATCTTAATTGATTTGCTGTAGTCATTTCATGCCCTGTATCAAGCATTCCCACAACCATGCACTCCCCAAATTGGGCATACACTCATTCACTACATTGATACACATTCAAATAAATAAGTTTGTCTTTTGTGGTATCTCATGGATGCATATTGGCTTGCCTCATACTTGTTGCCGCCTAAAACACACTTAGCACAAATAAGTCTCCCAATTGTTAGGTGTGTTCTTGAGGGAAATTGAGTTTAGAACCCACTGTCACCTCGATTCCTAACTCCTCCTTTTAGACCCAACTTCCAAAGGTCAAGAGGGGTGTTGTTTAGGACAATACACCCTTGTAACTTCGTGTCTCTAGGGTTACCAACTTACTAAGACACTTGCAGACAATCATCTTATCTAGAAAATGAAATAGGAATAGGAAGAAGGCTTGACTTACCCGATTTATGTCGGTTGATCCAAGTTTGATCTTCTCCTTTTTCGATCTCCTTGAAAGCTTCTAGGGCTCTCCCAGTTCACCTGTGAAAGACAAATTCTTCAAGAAATATCTCATATATATATATATATCAAAGGTTAGTGAAATGCATATTCATTATAACATAATGGAAATCATTCATAATCCATTATACATGAGAAAGCAACAATACAAAGATTGGAAGAAGAACTTTCTTTATTCATAAACAGGGAATGGTAAGATTACAACCCAGCTTCTAAGATAAGGACTCCTTTGCAAACCGAGGACACTGAGTTCTGCTACTCCATGAGGTCTTAGGCATACCACTAGCATAACTTTGCTCTTTTAAGAATGATTGATTAGCCCCATCCCATGCCCTCTATTTATACATGGGGAAATAGAGAGATTTTGAAGGTTAGGATGGTTGAGACAATTGGGATAGTTATGTATTAAGGCCCAACTAATCTCATCCAATCGTGATTTATATTTTTTAATGTTGAATTAAGGTACACGTGAGTATTTATATAAGCAAGGTGTGTGTGACACGCTTGTTGCTCAAAAGAAACTCGCGTGTTCAATGTACACGCGGGTTGCAATGAAAATACTTGCGTGTGACACGTGAGTTGCAATGCAAAAAGGAGCGTGTGCAACCCTAAACTCAGAATAGAAATATATCAGGCTGGTCTGGAGATCATGCATCAATGGTCATGCACATCTATAGTGGTTTGGCCACTTCAATCCTATTTGTCCTTTTGTGTACCAACATAATGGATGTCAACACTCAGACGAAGAAGTGCCATTTTGGTTGATAACAGATGCTCCATAATGTATGAGGTCAAAGGGAAGTGATGGCCGAAATACATTACAATCTTTTAATCTTGGAGAACTCAAGTGTCCAAGGCAGCAGAGGAAGTACCTGAAACAAATACATATCAATGTCATATACAAAATCATATCCGATGATTCCATGTTCAATATAATGGAACACTAGCTCCTTTACAATATTTGATTACATCATATGATACCGGTACAAGACCACGTATATTACAAAGGTGGATCGAAGCCACAATACACAATGATGAGTCTTCAAAATCTGGAAGTTGTGTAACTGATCATAACATAGTTTTGCGCAACTTAGGTTATAAGTTTGAACCTAAGATCTTCATCGAAATCCAAAGGAACCAATACAATCCCTACCATGTGAATAAAAGTGTTGAGATCGAACATGGAAAGGACTCAACAAAATGTTAGATAATGAGTGAAACTGACAACTTAAGCAAAGGAATCCACCAATGATGATAGTGAATCCTAAGGTACCATCGTCAAAGCTCTAGGTCTTCATCTTCAGGGAGTACCGATGAGAAACCATACTCTGATGAGGAAGGCAATTGATCCTCCAACGGATCACAAGAGTGACTAGGAACTGGATACGGGAAGGTAGACACAAGTAATACTCAGATAGGATAATGATGGAATCAAGCTAATAGTCAGATGAAGGGGTAAATCCTTGAACAATGAGCAAGACACAGAGATGACCCAAGGCAACTTTTAACTTGCAGATAGAATTCTAGACTTATTTGTCATGTAGGAGACATGATCAGATTCCTTAAGTATAAAGGACAAGTGAAGGAGTAAAGACTTGAAGTAATAGCTGAGTTTAAATTGTAAACTGAAACACGAGTATTAGAAAGTTCAGAGAGTGTTGTGTTCAAGGAGGACATGCTACCACTGTTTATAACCCAAAGAGAGTACTTCTTCCTTATCTTTCCTGTTAAATTTTAACGAGTCCAGGAAAGTCAACTCAGGTCTCTCTTCATTTTTGACAAGCTTGAAGAGGGGAGAGAATAATGCTTGATAAAGTCACTGATTCATGGATTTTGCGAGCCCGAAATAGTACATGCTCATTGGCATTTTCATATTTAGAGAGTCTAAAAACTCCGAAGAAGACTCCAAGGGGGTGCTTTTTTGTCCAATTTAGTCTCTTGAGGCCGGAAAAGTATAAAACATACCACAAAAGAATTCTCTTAACTTCCAAAGAAGTAAGATGCACCTTTTTCGTACTTAGTCAGGAAGGTCCGAAAAAGGTTAAATTACCACCTACTCAACGCCCCTTCAAAAGCAACATATAGCCTGAGTTTTATGAGTGTGAAGGAAGGCAAGATCACTCGGAAAGATCCATTTGGTTATGCGAAATGGGGCTTACAACAATAAAGTCGATGCTTAGATCTTTAGGGTTTAACGAGCATGACAAAGGCATAAAGTATGCTCGAAATCCTTTTCATGTTTAGGTCCAGAGCACGAAAAGAGAAAACTAAGCTCATACTGGGTGCTCCTTTTATATAAATTTAGTCCCTTAGGTCCGAAAAAGCGATAAACCTATACTTGAGAATACTCTTCTCAATTCTGAAGAAAAGAGAGCTCCTTTTTCGTATTATTCCACATGGTTCTAAAAAGCGATAAACTACCACTAATGTGGATTCCCATTCACATATTCTTAATGAGACTGAATGGACAATTTTACTCGGCAGCCAAGTCTATTTTGAGGAGTTATACCTGGGCCTAAAGAAACTCCATATGGGCGGGGAGCCTTATAAAAAGGGATAGCTTGTAAAAAGAGACAAAAACTGAGGCTCAATTTGGCGTGAAAAATAGCTAAGAAGACTCCCCTAAACCTATGACAAATGCGGCATGAGTACCAAAAGACAACAAAGTGTTCTAAACTAGTGTACTCATGGAAGGGAGGTTCTACCTAGGGAAGAACAAAGATGTAGACGGGGTAAAAATGGTTAAACACCATAGTTTGTGGTCAAAGAAGTCATCCTAGGGTTAAAAGAGAATAGGTATAGATGCATAATGACATATGGAAAAACCAAATCCTACCCTATATGAGCGGACAACAACCTTTAAAAGACTTTGAACCTATTGCAATAGGGAAAAAGGAGATGGTATTAGTTTAATTATATAAATAACTTTCAAACTATAGGTTAAAAACCCACAAATTGAAAATTTTCCTATATATAGTTCAAAAATAGAAATAGAACATACCATTTCAAGTTTTTTACCCAATTTAGGAATATTTTACCTCTGATTTGAATTGCTCGCTACGGACAAACCGGTGGACAATTTAGAATTCTGTAAGTGTCAGGTTAGCTAGCATTCTGCTATCTTGCATTCCAGCCGCTTTAATTTTCAATTTTATGCAATTTTCCATGTTTTGGGCCTACCCTAGGTAGGTTGCACAGTACACGCGGGTAGGTGACTTATACAGTCGTGTACATGCATTATACACACAACCTTCCCGAAAGCAACTCGTGTGTCGCACGTGACCTGTCTAAAAGCTAGTCGCGTGTACTGTGTGACTTATAAAATTTTAAAATTGGGCCAAAATTAAAAGAAAATGATGTTTTCTAATGATTAATAATGGTCTAATGAACAGGTTGCAACATGGTTTTGGAGTGGAGAGAGAGAGAACATGAGGATATGGACCGTGAAGGCATTTGCAATGCCTCCACTATGCATGCATTATGATAATATGGGTTACTAAAGTTCTTCTACACATCTCTAATGCGGGCCAATGTTCAACTACTTGAACATCTGATTAGCTATTGGGACCATGACCTTGATGCTTTCGATCTTTAGGGTGGGATCTTGGAGATAGCCTTAGAAGACATATACTTCATCATGGGGTTGTCGCGATAGGGAATTCCTGTCAACCTCGAAGGTATTGGCTGTAGCGGGGACCCCATGAGTGTTCAAGATTACGTGGACACTTACTGCACGCCTGGGAGTCGGAAAAAGGGATCATGCATCCCAATAGTTTATATTGCTAACTTCCCACTTCAAGTAGTGGTAAGTACTATATTACAGGTTGTAGGATCCTTATCATTACATCTTGTCACTTGGACACAAATGAGGGTGGCAATAGAGTGTTTACAGGGGACTGTGTTTGATTGGTGCTCGGGTATAATCCCAATTATGAAAAACAACTCTCTGGCTGTAAGAGAGGTTGCCACAAGAATTTTGGGTATTCAAGTGTATTAATGGCCTTCTTTTTTGAGAGAGTGTCTGCAATCAGCCCTGCGGTACCACTTCCGGCTTTCTCTCCTCACCAACCTAGGTTGACCAAGTGGGGAGAAGTCTTCCTTCGCCAAGGAGGCAGAGGATCAATCTAAGGTGCGTACGATGATGACTTCTATGTGTGGTGGGGATGACAGTTACTGGCACTTGAGCAGTTTCCTTATATAGGTTTAGAATTTCGAGGAGACAATGATCTTGTCCTCCCGCCCAGAGGAATGTGGGGAGAGCTAGGTATTTTGTTTTTTATGTTTTTAAATTTTTATGAATTTTGTCATAAAATTATATACATATGTATAAGAGTTTTTAATTCATTTTAATGTTTAAAATGCAGATGTTGGACCTATCCACCCTAATGGGCATCCCAGGATGTATGTATGGCCTATACCAGGTGGAGATCAAGTTTTGATGAGGGTGCTCGAGGGGAAGTTGGCCAGGCTGACCCAAAGAGTTCCCACTATACAGATTGAGCAGATTCTTGTTGTTATGCGGGAATTCGTTGTAGGGATCCCACCTATCTGGATATGCCTCATGAGGAGGGTAGCTAGGGCCGTCCTGGTTTATATAGAAGATGAAGAGGCTGCTGCAGCTGAAGAAGCTGATGATCAAGATGATGCTGGTGATGCAGGAGATCAGGCCTATATCTATAGGCATTTTATGGATTGAGATCCAAATTTTTGTATATTTACACAGTTATGACTGGATCTTAGGATCAAAACTCGACCTATCTATGGACAGATTTTTACATAGATATTTATTTTACCTGGTTATTTACTTGTGTTCTAAATGTATCTGTTGTGTATATTTTACAAAATGCGTGTTAAGTGCCAATCTAGAATATGGTTCGTATATGCATCAGTTAATGTATTTTCATTACGTGGAATGTGATTAAATGAAATAGAATCGAAATTTCTTTCAAGTAACCTCACTTACAAAAACTGACATAACAGGGTAGGGTTTCGCACCTGATAAACTCCATTGAGCTGGGAAACTACCAGTTGAGAATCAAGTCTAACTTCAACTGGGTAATACCACGTGACAAGTCATCCCATAGAAACTCAATAACAATCGTATATTCCGCCACATTATTGGTAGCAGGACCTAGACAAGCGCCTCCAGAGGCAACTAGTTGTCCCAAGGGTGAATAAATGACCCACGCGACTGAAGCTAGGTTACAAGTATGACGACTAGCGCCATCCACAAAACTTACAAACCACTCAGCTGACATCTGTAATAATCACTAGATGATATAAGAACACTAACCAGCAAACTATTGTACATAAAATTACATACAAGAAAAATACAAGAAAAAGCACTAAGCCTAGGCATAACACTTCTTCAGGTAGATCCCATTTCTAGGCTCAAGCAGCTTGTTTCCATCAAATTCAGTTAACTCGTATGCCCCCTTTTTCAAGACCTTTGAGACAATGTAGGGTCCTAACCACATGGACTTGAACTTTCCTTCCCCTAGGAGTTCTTTGTCTTGATCCCAGAGCAAGACAAGCTCCCCCTCAGAGAAAATTATAGGTTTGACCGGTTTATCATATTGGTTTTCAACCCTATTTTTATGAGCCTCGTTTTTTGTTAACGCTTCTCTGTGCTGCTCATCTAGATGCTCTAAATTTAGCAAACGTTCTTCTAATTTAGTTGTGTCTGGAAGTACATGGATGACAATTTTAAGCGATGGGATTTGACACTCAACCAGAGTTACTGCTTCCACCCCGTGAACGAGTTGGAAAGGTGAAAACCCCGTGGTAGTTTTAACATTGGTCCGGTATGCCCAAAGTGCAGGGTATAGCATAATACGCCAATTTAACCGGGCTGCGTTGATAGTATCCTTAAGAATGGTCTTCAAGGTCTTATTGACTACCTCGACTTGACCATTTGCTTGCGGGTAGAAGGAAGACGAGTGGTTTTGCTTAAAATCTAGCATAGTAGCCAATTCGGTCATCATGCTATTTTGGAAATGATTGCCATGGTTAGTGACAATCTCCTTTGGAATTTCGAAGCGACTGATAATCTGGTTGAATATGAAAAAAACTGCAGTTTCATTGTCAGCCCTAAAGGTAGGCATTGCCTCTGCCCACTTGGTGAAGTAATCAACAACGACAATGATATATTTGTGCCCCCCATCCAAAATTGGGTTGCACGTCACGTAATCCACCCCCCACTTAGTGAAGGGGACCACCGTGATGACGAAAAACAAAGGAGCAGGATGCGATCGCATTTTCCTGGTGTAGAGCTGACATGGGTGACAACGCTTCACAGCCTCCACACAATCTTTAAAGATCATGGGCTAGAAATAACCAGTAGGCAAAATCTTCTGGGCCGTTTCTAACCCAAAAAATGACCCCCCCATGCTCCCCTGTGGGAATCATTTAGGACACACTCAGCCTTCTCGTGGGTAAGGCACTGACGCAAAACATAATCTACCCCTCTACGGTACAAAGTATCCCTGACGATAAGGTAGTTTTTCGCATGTACGTGTAGTTTGCACCGCTCTTCTCTCGAGAAGGCTGCAGGACACTTCATAGTCTAGAGATAAATAAGTATATCTCCATACCAAGGATCAGAGGTTGAAATCAAAAAAATGTACTCATCTGGGAATGAGTCTTCCTCAATAGCTACATTCTCTTCCATTGGAAATTCTACAATAAGTTTTGCAAAAACTAAGGACTTTTTAGATTTGGCAGATTGAAAATCCAAGTCAAACTCCTGGAGGATGACTATCCATTTATTGAATTTTCCCCCGATTATTCATCGGGACAAAAGATACTGAAAGGGATTAACATCTACCACTACCGTAGTGGTCTTCAGCAGGATGTAGTGACATAACCTCTGCACAACATAAACAACTGCTAAAGTCAACTTGTCAACATGGGAGTATCAAAATTCAGGACCATCCAACATGCGACTAAGGTAACAGACAACATGCTCTTGGAGCTTGTCATCTTCCTGGACTAATACTACCCCAATGCCGATTTTGACGCAGCCAGATACCACTTTTGGGTTTCAATATATAATGGTGGTCTCTAAATTCTTGTCCTCACAAATATCAGACCACATCAGGTGCCAAGATCATGCTCTGATACCACTTGTAATGACCCTTTTTTAAATTTTTACCAAAATGCCCAATTTTCCAATTTTTTTCACAATTTTGGCTCTTGACTAATTTTAGTGTCTTGTTCTCCAAATCAGCCCAATTGCTTCCGAATATTCAGAGAAGGTGTATGAATGATATGATAACTTAATTATTATGTTCAAGGATATAATATGGCCCTCCAAACACTTCTGCAAGTCTGTACTAAATTCTGAACAAGATAGAGGATTTTATTGGCAATTTTGGGCTCAAATCCCCCCTGGGTAAGTGGTAGAAATGGATTCCCAAATGTGAAGCAACCCACTTTAATTATGAAATTGAAGTAGGGGATGCGTAGAAAACATTATCAGAGACTCATATGCATAACCAATCTACCTCCCATGGCTGTTATCACTTCTTTCAATCAGATATAAAAAACTAGTTTTGGACCCTTAGGGAAATGAGGTGTAGTTTGCTCCAATGGTTATGCAATTCGACCCAATGGCCAAAAATTCTCAGTTACTGAACATGAAACCCACAATATGATTTAATGGCAGTCCATTCATTCATTAATCATCAATAGTTGACACATCCATTTGAATTCATCAAGATTACAAGAGTTTACAACAAGATAGTGGGGAAATGGCACTGTTTCTTCATTATTGTGCAATAATACATGATATTTCTTGGCCTTTCGACCTGAGAGATTTATGAACTTAAAGAATAGATAATTTACATCAGAATACAAAATACTAGAGCAAGATAAGCTCCCTCAAATAGATGAATAGCTCACCAAGTGCGCCTCACTCCATGGAGCTAAAATATGGTGAGAAAACTTGAGATGAAAGGAAGAACAAGCCGAAATTTGATGTGTCCACGAGTTGTTGTAGCTTGCACATGTAACTAATAATCCATTGAATCCCCTTGAGTGGCCTCTCCCAACACCAACTAGGATGGGAATCTTTCACCCTCGAAATTGGCTAAGGCCATAACTAGTCATCCACTAGCTCTCTCTCTTCACAACAAGAAATTTCAAAAATGATCAAAAGGCCATTCTATTGGTTGCTTCCTATATTTTATAAAATTCCTTATCCTTCTAAGGTTCCCAATCCATCCACAAACTCAATCCAAGTTGAATTAGGGTGTGTGCTCATGAATTGACATGTGTCCCTCTTTTCTAGCCTTCCACCTTCCCCAAATTTGAGTAGGAGCCCATTCAGCTTCCCAAACTCACATGAGAGCTCTATTGGATGGTATATTTTGACCTAACATGTCATATATGTTAGATGTCAGTCTTCATATCTAACTTGTGTCATAACTGTCATAGAATCTCCATCATTGGTGTCATAGATGTCATAAATGTAAGGGGAATCTAGCCAAGTGTCCATGAAACTCCCATTTGGCTCTTCCTCTCCCCATGTAAGTTACAATTCATCCCAAATTCGACCTATGAAGTATATGGACAAGTATATTAACCTTATAATCCATCCCAAAACATTAGGCTTCCCATAGATTCAAGATTGCAAGAGGAGGATGCCATTTAACATAGGAATTCTAGCTTGAGTGGGCCCCATAGTCTCCATGTGTCTCCATTCTCCATAGCCATTTCATTTTTCACTTGCATTCATTTAATTAACTCCATTAAATAAATATTTATTCCTTCTAATTTCTAAACACCATTTGTTAGCTCCCTTATTAATTTTCCAATGTTTCCACCCCAACCTAGGAACTAGTAGGATTGATGGAATTTTCCTACCATGCAATTATTTAAAATGGGAACATTATAGTTTAGGCTTGTTTTGGTTTTCCTCACCTTTCTTCCCCTTCTTCTTTTTCCCACCGGGCTGCTGGTTGCCCTTTATGGAGGATTGCGCAAAACAATTTGCATTTTGGGGTGAGGGGGCAGCCTTTGCTGCCTCCGCTGTAGACTGCTTGACGGACAACTCATGGAGTTGCTTGGCCAAAGACTCTAAAGTGGGAGATTTCACTGAACCACCACACCATCGACATGGAGTCCAGGCTTGGGTTTCTCAACACTATGGGTAGACCGCAACGCCTCAAGTATGATTTCATATAATATCCCAAACTGAGCATATATCAAATCCAACTGTTGGGCCCTGAGGATGGTCTCTTCTTCAGTAGTCACCCCCGAAGTGGATACATCCTTAGATATATAAGGCAACAAAGACTTAAGGAACCACTCTAACAGAAACTTGAGGGGAATGGTGGCTTTTATAAGCCTCTTCCATCTTTGCCACTCTTGGATATGATCCAAAATGTGAGTGGCTTTATCTTGCCCAAAGGTAGACAAGAGGTCTATGCTGGCATCATACCAGACAGGAAGCTGGAAGTGGTTCAAGAATACCTCCACTAAGTCCCAAAAACTATCAAACACAGCAGAGGGCAATTCAATATACCAATTTGCTGCAACACCAGTTAGAGTTCTTTGGAACAGCCTCAACCAAACGGTGTCATCATTTAGTGAGTTGGAAGAGCACCATAAATGGAAAGTGGTGACATGGGCCCCTGTATCCTCCCCGGTTTTTCCTTAAAACTTGGGAATGTCCGAAGGTTACTTGGTTGGAACAGGTGGCCACATACCATTATGTTTCACCTGGTCATTCATCAACTTGTTCAAGTTTGGCAAGTTTAAAGTTGCCAGAAATAGAAGTTTAGACCTAGCCGAAGCCCGAAAAGTACGAGTTTGGGAAGTAGAATGGCTTGCCCCTGGTTCCCAAATGTAAAGGTGGGGTTTCCCCCAACTGCCGGTTGTGAAGTAGTTGGACTACTTTGAAATGGATTCCACCCATAAGCCAGTGGATTATTTATGTGCGGTGTGTTATCCACTAATTTTGCACTTAGTTGGGTTACCTGAGGAGCCACCGGTTGACATACATGTTCAATGTCTGATTCCAGTGTATCGGTTGATTTGTCTTCATGTCTAGCCAGTTTTTTATTTGAATAATTTTGACCATGGCCCCGCAGGGTTTGTAATAAAATGTGCTAGTAGGGTATTTTTTGAGTGGTTTGGTCTCCTGAGGCGTAGAAACTCAAATAAGGTATTCCAGGGAGTTTTTTGCCCTTGACAATTATGCTTTGCCTATAGCCGAGTATAATTGATGAGGTTTTCTCTTGCTTCCTCCAAAGCTAGAATGCCCGATGTTAAATTCTGGGCCTTGGGGGGTTATTAGAGCCCAACTGAGTGTTATAAACCTACTAGGCATTATTTAGGTAGAGCATGGTATTGTCCTAAGTCATTGGGACCTTTAAGATTTTTTTGAAAAAATCTTTTTCAAACGAGGAAATTTTTTTTATAAATTTTTTAATTTTCCCTAAGTTTTTTGGGTTAATTTTTCCATAAATTAAATGGAAAAGACCCGTTCATAATAAGTCGGTCATCCGGACCCCATTTTCAGTGATTGAAGGCTTTAACCTTAAGCCAAAAATCATGCTTGATCGGCCGACCGGTCAGATCCAGCTTTTGGATCATTAATCGGACACATAACGCCCCTTTTCTCAAAAAAGTCAGTTTTGAGGAAAAAAATGATTATTTTGGAGAAAATTAAAACTCTCCAAATTAATCCAAATTCAGTGAAATAAAAGGCTAAATGACATCTCATTGGGCATTTATGATGATTGGAGTTATCATAACTCAACTTCAGTCAGCATTAAGTGAGCAATTAATTTATATTCAGTTAGCAGACTTGTCATCTCTAGCTAAAAAATGAGATGGAGAGCACTCATTGGTCCGGTGATTTGATCGAGATAAAGACTGAATATTGCACAATCAATGGCCCACTCAAACCTAGCAGAGGCTTCAGACAAACCTAAAAAGTGGTTTACCATCATGAAGGCGCCTCTCCTCAAGCTCACGCCCCTCTCTCTCCATAAAGGCGCCTTCCACACGTGTGGCCTCAATTCAGGGTTTTTTGCAGTGATCAGGGTTGGAGTGGGGGCGCCTTGCCTAGGTGGAGGCCTCTCCTCACTCCCAGCTCTTCAATTTAGGTTTGGCTTCTCAGTTAGGTGACCAAGCTGGTCAGGTTATGTGATTTGGTTTTAGGGTTTTAGCACTCTCTCATTGTATAAATAGAGGCTCCTTTAGCTCTATTGAGGGTGAATGATTAATGCAAAGAACCTCTGGTGAATTATTGTAATACTTGTTGCTCTTATGCAACCATTTTGAATAAAGAAAGGATTTGGAGGCTCATGTGGTGTGGATCTTGGATGCATGTGCTTTGGTTAATGAGGTGATACAATTTCAATTTCTCTTTTGCTTTGCTAATCTGTGGGTATTGATAAATGCTTTAGAGGGCTTATATAAGCACATACGAATAGATATTTGTAGTTTTAAGTTATCTATTTACTTATTTACTTTCAGAAATCTAAAAGAGCATTGTCTTATTTAGTTATATCTCATGCTTTTTTGATTCAGATTAGTAAATAGTACATGATCTAATCCCATTTTTTGGCAAGCATACAAGTCTTTTGATTGCAGATCACTCCATTGCATTGAGTAAAATGTTGAGCTCAGTTGCATCTCCTTTTCTTGGAGCCAAGCACAAGTTTCTAGCAGCTGCATACTAATTGAGATCCAGGGTGTTTTCAAAGAGTCAAAGATCCAAGTGGTTCCATCTCTTGTATTCACCCTTAAAACAAAATCTTTCATTACTTTACTTTATGTTTGCAAGTAGAAGTCCGATTTATAAAGCTAATCTTTTGCATCTACTTGCTTTCATTTCTAGATCTAGGAAGTGTTTTTGTCTTAGATCTAGTTAGTATTTGAAGCAGCACAAAGTTCCTATATTTTACTCAAATGCTAGGTGTATTTTTGTAGTGTATTATATTGTTTAACCCATCATTTTGCAGGAAAATAGCTCGCTAGTTTTTCTCTTTCTATGATAGGTTAAGCGGGAAAGCTGGTAAAATCAAAGAAATAAGCTGCAAAAAACCTTCCTTTTCCCCCGTTCTTAGTCCCCATTCTACAGGTTGCTTTGTTTTTCCTTTTCTTACCTTTTCTTCATCGTTGCCCCGTTTTTACTCTTGTTTACCACTCTTTTTCTTCACTTTGGACAGCCCTTTTGTGCCTTAGTTTCTACCCCTTTTTTACCCCTTTTTGCCCTAGTTTTTGGGCCTCCTTCCACCTTGTTTTGGCCCTTTTATTCCCCTTTTTGTTCGCTGTCCTGTTTTTGAATTTTTATGACAGCCATCTTCTTTCTCTCTCGCTGCCCTGTTTTCACCATTTCTTATACTCCTTTGGCCATATAGTTGGCGGCCCTATTCCTCCCTTTGCTTGCTTTTGACTTCCTCTTTGTTCTCATTCCTTCTTCCCCTCCTTTTCTTTTATTTCAGCCTTCTTTTGCCTTGCTCTTTTGCTCTCATTCAAACATCTTCTTTCCCTTTTTGCAAGTTTCAAGAAAAGCTTCAAGTAAAAGTAAATCACGCTCCTTTTTACGTAAGTTTCAATAATAAGAGAGTTGTATGCTCTTATTTGAAAAGCCCTTTCAAGGATTAAATACCTAAAGGCAAATTGTATAAGTTCAATAAAGTATCTTTTTTTTGAGTGGGGTTTTAAGTCCCCACTCTCATCCTCCCTCATTTGGGGATGCTTGTGTTGTGTTCATCTTTTGTATGCTTAGGTTAGATGTGCTTGTTTCCATCATTATTTACATATTTTTCCTAGAATACTAATTGCTAGTTTATTTCATTTAATTCATTGATTAAGTTGATTACTTTATTTTTAATTGTTTGTCTTTCATACAAGTAAATCAACTGCTTAAATCTCTTGAATCTTACCATAAGGTGGATCAAGAGTGCTCTCTGTCGGAGAGTTTAATCAACAATCTTTAGCTTAAGTTTTTGTGCATCACATTGTTTAATCAATTAATTCTTAAGTAAGACTCTTGAACTTGCAGAAACACAAGTCAAGAGCACTCTATATCGAAGAGCATCTTTAGATTACATAATCCTTGCATTAGTTTCATCTAGATTAGACAAGACTCTTGAACCTCTGTCATAAGACAAGGTCAAGAGCGCTCTCTGTCGAAGATTCTAATTAATTAACTTAATAAAACCTTCAACACACACACCCCATAATTAATTAACTTTGTTGATCATCCTTCACCTAGTATGCTCTGTTGACTTTCAGGTTGGGCTCGTACTCAGAACGGTGAACGGACTTGTTAAGTTCGCACAAGAGTAGCTTAATTAAAACTTTTTCCCCATAACCAATGCACCGACATTGTTCGATTAAATACTGAGGCAAGTGGAAAAATTCCAAGGGTGGGCGTCGGGAAACCCAATCTGAGCACAGTTAGTTAAGTTATCGAACACTTAGCTGTGATCCCAAACAGGTCCGCCATGTCTTTGAACGGAGCCACTGAAGGTATTTCCGTTTAGGATATCCAAACACTTTAAGTAAGATCACCACTAAAATCTTTTAAAACCTACCAAGAACACTCGCACAATCTAACACTCAGTAGCTTAATTCCTAGACTTTTATTTTATTTACGCATTTTATTGACTCCATAAGGCACTGGTCCTTTGTTATATCTGAATAATTTTCTATCTTGATCAACTGTCTATGGTTCATTTCAATTTTTATATCTGAATGCTTAGTTAAAAGTCTGGAATGTTTGCTTATCTGTGTAATCTCTTGTTAGCAACGTGGATTGCTTTTGGTTAATCATCATTCTCTTAATAAACAAACACTTATAATCACATTAAACTACTAAATAACACCCATCCGCATTCGTAACCTAAAAGCACTTTAACAACCTTAAGAGCCTTAGTAAACTCTTTTATAGGGACTACCCCCCTTGGATTCATTAGGAATTAGCCTAAACGGAGGAGCTAGGAGTAGGTGACAATACCTAGCTCCGTGCTTGCCCCCAAGGTCACACCTCTCCCACTTTCTCAAGTGAGGAGACAACTTTCAATTGATTTCTGTTGCTAGTGTGCAATCGGCAGACAACACGGTGCAGTATAAGTAGTTGAGCCCCTCTAGATGAAATTGGAGTCTGAAAGATTGAAGCGGGTATCCCTCCGCTAAAAAGCGAGAAAGGAGAGCTCATAAAAGGAGCTGAAACCAAAGTTTGGAAACCTTGACCATAGGTGTTTGTATTTCCAAACTGCATCCCCACATATGCAGGTGTAGGGCCCACATAAGGAGTGGAAGGGGGAATGTGCCACCCATTCCACGGAAATCCCTGAACAAATGAAGAGGATCCAACAAGACCACTCTGAGTAGTATGCATAAAAGAGGGTGAAGCAAAAGGCGCACTGGGAATCCCAATGACAACCCCACCAGAAGGACCTGCTACATTTGAGGAAGTCGGTGGTTGAACCACCTGACTACTAGGTGATAAAGGTGCAACATGTGCACTTGGTCTAGGAGTACCTACGGGGGGAGGTGGCACTGCTCCAGCCAATACGGCTGAGGTGGGGTTAGATATACCCTCCGCAGAGCTTGCCATAATGCTGCTCACGGGAACACCAATCACAGGTGAAGTAAATGGAAGAACCTGGACGATCACAGTATCGTTTAAGTCAGTAAGAGGGGGGTTAAAGTTTCTTGCAAACTAGTCATCTTGCAAGTCCTCAATATCTACTGCGGTTGTATCAACCTGGTTTGTCCTATGTTCCGGTTCACCTGGAACTTCGCTTACTCCTACTAGTTTGAAAGAACCATCCGTATCTAATCTCCGCCTTTAAGGGGGCGGTGGAGGCTCCACTTTAGTAGCTAGAGGAAGGTTTTGCAACCTTCTTGACCTTCTGAGAGGTTGGTCCTCCACGGTTAAAAATTGACTCTTCACACACCCTAAGGCCGACTAAACACAAACAAACCACACAACACTCACTAAAAATTTTCCTAAAGCCAGCCAGACAAGCGGGTATAAGATGTACCTTCAAGAAAAAAACTGATAGATGGTTACTTGACGTTCTTGTGGATCTTCTTAGGCACAAGCAGAGGACTTACCCATCGTCCTCCCACACCTTCTACCGGGGTTACCTTCGAAGCCCGTCCAAGGTAGACCAAAAATAGCCTTCCGGTATACCTCTGTATGAACCCTAGATGTCAAAGAGACTAATGGCTACAACAACTATACTTACAGTCTTGGGGGACAATCGCAAGCTTGATTCATACTCATGGGTAGGGTAGCAAATCCCGAAACTCTGTCAACACTGACACTGCACAGGGCCCAAGAGGTGGTATTGACAGAAGTCCCCAGATGCGTAAAAATATTGATCTACGCTCGAACAAGGAATTAGAGGGTTATCTCCTCAGTCCAGGTCCTCACACAGCCTCGTGCTTAACTCCCATCTGAGAGGAGCTTCCCAGATACGATCAACATAGAAGAGGATTTACCTAGTGATTGGCTAACTACGTATGAAATCAAATACTTGTGGAGAGTTAAAATTCCCTAATCCACAAGTCTAGCCTAAGCTAGTTGGTGTATGAGCTTAAAAAAAAAAACTTGCTAATAATTTTTAATTATATCGTTTATTTTAAAAGGTTGTTTTTAGTCAGAGGCAAATGGCGTGAAACTCATGTGGTGTTACAGACTCGATAAAAGAAACGAAAATGATGCATAAAAGTAAATTTAAAGTAAATTGCAACTACTAAGCCAACTTTTTCTTTTCTTTTTATAAATGCAAGTTAATGAACTTAAATCTAAATATGAGAAACTACAAGACTTTTTTAAGAATTTTTTGAAATTTTCTTTGAAAAATAACGAAAAGCAATACTACATGCAACCTAATGCAAAATATTTTTGTCTTTTCTTTTCAAATAACTTCAAAAAACTATAATGCAAATAAATGCAACTTGACCAATTTGACTAATCTAAACATATCAGCAGTGAAATGAGGCAAAAGCATTCCAAAGTGACCTACTTCAACGAAGAGGAAGAAGACTGGAACAAACCCAGACTTGGAGAAACTAACCAACTTAAAAGTCTGCTAGATTCACAAAGAAAAAGTGACAAACTAAGACCACAAGAAGCAGTACAAAGTACAAAGCATTCAAGGACCTGATCACTGACCTAGAACATAATTGAAATCATTCATAATCCATTATACATGAGAAAGCAACAATACAAAGATTGGAAGAAGAACTTTCTTTATTCATAAACAAGGAATGGTAAGATTACAGCCCAGCTTCTGAGACAAGGACTCCTCTGCAAACTGAGGACACTAAGTTCTGCTACTCCAAGAGGTCTTAGGCATACCACCAACATACCTTTTCTCTTTCAAGAATGATTGATTAGCTCCATGCCATGACCTCTATTTATACATGGGGAAATAGAAAGGTTTCGAAGGTTAGGATGGTTGAGATAGTTGGGATAGTTATGTTTTAAGGCCCAACTAATCTCATCTAATTGTGATTTATATTTTTTAATGTCGAATTAAGGTACATGCGAGTATTTATATAAGCAAGGCACGTGTGACACACTTGTTGCTCAAAGGAAACTCGTGTGTTCAATGTACACGCGAGTTGCAATGCAAATACTTGCGTGTGATGCCCGAGTTGCAATACAAAAAGGAGCGTGTGCAACCCTAAACTCAGAATAAAAATATATCAGGCTGGTCTGGAGATCATGCATCAATGGTCATGCACATCTATAGTGGTTTGGCCACTTCAATCCTCTTTGTCCTTTTGTGTACCGACATAATGGATGTCAACACTCGGACGGAGAAGTGCCATTTTGGTTGATAACAAGGGGTACTCCCTACTTACTAAGTTTCTTAATGGTTTTAATTAGGAGTTAAAATTTACTAAGGTTTACTTAACTTCAATGACAAGCAATCATGCAAAGATGCAATAATTTTTAATGACATGCAATCCTTTTGCAAACGATCAGTGCAAAGTTAAATAATGCAACAAATTAATCTCATAATTCTAGCGCCTCAACTATTGGGTTTTGGAGTCGAAAATCAATGCTTGTCAAGTTAAAACAATAGATAGACTAAGAACTCGTAATGAAATGAATCCCAAATCTTTAGAACATTCAATGAAATCAATTGCTAATTAACATAACTCAACTTGCATTAAATAAAATGTAACCTGCTTTGAAAATGTAAATAACTTGAATTGAAAATGTTTTGAAAGAAAAATTGAGAATGAAAGAAGAGAGTAATATTTTGCAAGTGGTCCTGTAAATTTTTGTTCATTTTAGGTCTTACTTGAACTTAGTGGAATTAATATGTGAAACAAGACTTGCAAATCCTAGCTAGTGTGACTACCCCATACACTTATTTCTTTCGATTTGAGAGATATTGTTGGGTGCTCAACAAGAGAACACAAGGTTCCCTTCTATCTTCGCAAATCAATCCCAAAGATTCCTAGGCGTTCAACGAGAGGACACTAAGTGCCACGAGGCTTCCAACAACCTCTACCCCTCTAGCTCCATAGGTCAACCTTTATTTTCTCAACTTTTATCAAGATAAAAGTTGAGTGCCTATTAATCTAGCCAACTCAAATCTTCTCCCTTTCTTGTCACCTAGGTTTGGACCAACCTACAAGGGGAGTGAATACATGGAGAAGATTGGGGCAATGGTTATTTACTTTGAAATAAAGAATAAAATAAATTTAATGAAATTTAACTATACAAGCCAACACGATATTGCAAGGATGACAAAGCCAATTCACTTGCAAGGTGTGGGCATAAAAGAATAAATTGAAGCAAAATAACAAACTAACACTAGATTCAAAACCCACTTTTCGAATGGAAAGAGTGGTGAAAAAAAAACTTGTGGATATGAAACAAATTATTCTAGCCCTTCTTTAATTGCTATGTGAGGGTGGGTAAGCCCAACTTCCTTTGCATGCAATGGATGGAAAAACTTTAAAAAAATGAAGATTAATCCTAGCCATGCAACTCTCTTTCTAAAGAAGAGATGGGGCAAGCAATTAAAAGTAAATAATGGAAAATAACAAGCCCTAGACCCTCTTCACTTGTAATGCAAGGGTGGGAAAGCCCAACCTCCTTTGCATGCAAGGGATGGCTAAAAAACAACTTCAAATATAACCTTGAAAAAAAATAAATAAAGAATCAAATCCAAGAGACTCTCTTGAACTTGTTAAAATGAAAGAAATTTCAGCAAAAGAAATGAGAGTAAAGAAGTAGGAAAAGTGAGATTTCACCCCTTCTCGGCAATGGATTTGAAGTGCTTCCTTTTGGGTAGCCTTTGCACCATTTTGTGACTAAAATTTGACAGATTTTCCCCTTGTTCTGTCACAAACCTGCTAAAAACCAGTAAACAAAATAGTGGTAAAAATGCCCAAAATCAGTTTAGGGCACTATGAGTGTTAGTGAAAAAATATCTACAAAACTTATCAAGTAAATAGCTTCAAAGAATTTGAGATTGCAAGTAGTTAAACAAGATTTAAAATGTGAATAAGATAAAATAAATATGTAGAAATTTAAATTAGAAATGGAGAAAAATTTCCTTTGCTCTTAAAGGTTTGAAGAAGTGGGGCATCCAACCGAGGAATCCCACCCTCCAATTCAAGAAACCTACGACTTGAGAGATCTTTGATACACAACTAAAATGAAGGTGAGATTCATATGATGAGCCAAGAAGTCATAAATTTCAACCCATAAAAATATGAAGTTCTTAACTACAAAAATGAAAACTCACAAAATCCATGGCAAAAATACCACAAATCTCACCAAAGCAAAGAAGTTTGCTTCTTTGGACTCCCCAAACTTGAACAGGTTTTGAGCATGGAATAAAATCACCATAGGGTTGCAAAGACTCAAGATTTCCTCCAAAGAATTTTATTCACAAATTCAAATGGCTGAAAATTACAATAAAACCCGAAATGATAGAAAAATGGAAGCAAGAGTAAGAGAGAGGGAAAGAGCATGAGGGTTTGTAACAAAAATGAAGAGGGGAGGCATCCTTAAATAGGACAAGAGTGAAGGGAGACCCCATTTTCATGATTGCCAATTGTCACATTAGTGAGCGAAGAACTCATGGAGAGGGGGTCACACTTCCTAGAGAGGGAAATGTTATCACGAATCTTGTAGTTGCCCCGTAGAGTAATCCCGTACAGGATGACATAGGGGACATGAAACTAAAGCAGCGAACCACGAAAACCCTAAACCCCAAAAGATGGATGGTTGTCATGCCAGTTAGGATTTTCCTTCACTTTATGCCAGTGAATGCCAAAGTGACAAAGGGGGAGACCCAGACCAATCCTAGAAGGACAAACCTATAGCTAATCACCAAATCAAACCAACCAACAGGGAATACATAAGGTGAGAGATAGAAACCCTAGATTTAAGGGATAAACCACGAATTAAGGAATGCTTGAGTATGGGTGTTAAGGATGGTAGAAATGTTACTCAAGAGAAATGGATTAGTGACTTATGGAAATAGAATCAGATCTAGGATCAATGTGTTCGTTCACTAGATCCAGCCCGGGACCCTGGGGGGATTTAATAAGAAAAATGGAAATTCCCCAAGGTGAGGTTGAATCATAGAATTATGGCTTTCAACACACTCACTTGGATGAGAGAATTGATAGTACGATGAAATCCAAGCAAAACTGAAAAAGAAGCAAGGGGAAATTGGTTGGCCGACTAGAAGGGGCGCTTTTCTTCCTAAGGATCAGTGCCTGAAGATGGGAATATGGATTCTATAGCTGATGCCTAGGAGGGAGAGGAGGATTCTCGAGATGGACGACATAACCTAGATCGCCAAATTTGCAGATTCCCAATGCAAATCCACCTGGTGGTTTTTCCTACTTCTAACAAGAGTTTTTCTAGTAAAATAGTTTATGGGCAACTCATGAAAAAGTTAAATACAGAGAAATAAGCTGAGAAACTTGTTGTTCACCGATTGCACACCAGCAGCAGAAATTAATTGAAAGCTATCTCCTCACTTGAGAAAGTGGGAGAGGTGTGACCTTGGGGGCAAGCACAGAGCTAGGTACTGTCACCTACTCCTATCTCCTCCGTTTAGGCTAACTCCTAACGAAGCCAAGGGGGGTAGTCCCTAACAAAGAGTTTTCTATGGCTCAATGTTTAAGTTAAGTTTTGGATGTTTTGTATGTGGATGGGTGTTGTTTAGGAGTTATTGTGATTTAAAATGATTAATATTAAGGGGATGATGATTAATCAAAGCAATCCATGTTGCTAACAAGAGATCACACAGATAAGCAAAGATTCCAGACTTATAACTTAAGCATCCAAATATAATCAATTGAAATGGATCATAAATAGTTGGTCAAGATAGAAAATTAATCAAATATAACAAAGGACCAGTGCCTTATGGAGTCAAATAAATGTGTGAAATAAAATCTAGGAATTAAGCTAGTGAGTATTAGGTTTTGCAAGTGCTCTTGGTAGATTTTAAGAGTTTTTAATAGTGGTCTTGCTTACGGTAGCTAGATGTTCTAACCATAAATACCTTCAGTGGCTCCGTTCGAAGACATGATAGACCTGTCTGAGATCACAGGTAAGTGTTCAATAACTTAACTACTTGTGCCCAGATTGGGTAGCCCGGTGCCCACACTTGGAATTTGCCCACATGCCTCGGTATTTAAACAAAACAATGCCGGTGCGTTGGTTATGGGGGAAACGTTTTAATTTAGTTACTCTTGTGGGGTTTAAAGATCCAGTGCCGTTTCTGGGTATTCCAATTAGAGATCGGTCAGAGCATACTTCTGCAAGGAGGGAAGAGAGTTAATTAATTAAAGGGGTGTGTGTGTTGAATATTTTATTAAGTTAATTAATTAGACTCTTCGACATAGAGCGCTCTTGACCTTGTCTTATGACGAAGGTTCAAGAGTCTTATCTAATCTAGATGAGACTAGTGCAAGGATGATGCAAATACTAAGATGCTCCCCGATAGAGAGTGCTCTTGACTTGTGTTTCTGCAAGTTCAAGAGTCTTACTTAAGTGTTAATTGATTAAACAAATGTGAACAAGAAGCTAAGATGAGTTATTAAACTCTCCGACAGAGAGCACTCTTGATCCACCTTATGGTGTGATTGAAGAGATTTAAGCAGTTGATTTACTTAGAAAGATAAACAATTTAAAAGAGTAATCAACTTAATTAAAGAATTAGAAGTGATGGATTAACAATTAATATTCTAAGCATAAGATGAAAATGATAATGAAAACAAGCACATCTAATCTAAGCATGTAAAAGATGGACACAACACAATCCTCCCCAAATGGGGGAGGATGGGAGTGGGGACTTAAAAACCCCACTCAAACAAAAGATCTTTATTAAACTTTATACAATGTGCCTTAAGGATTCTAATGCTTGAAAGGACTTTTCAAAAGGAAGTAAAACAACTCTACTGATATTAAGACTTGTGTAAAAAGGAGAGTGCTTTTACTTTTACTTGGAGATCTTTCTGAAACCTATGAAAAGGGAAAAGAGAAGAAGTTTGAAAGAGAGCCAAAAGGGGAAAGAAAAAGAGGGCTGAAACAAAAGAAGATGAGGGAGAGAAGGCAAGAAAACAAAAAGAGGGTCAAAACCAAAGAGAGGGAGGAATAGGGCAGCCAACTATGAAGCCAAAGGAGGACAAAAATTGAAGAAAACGGGGCAGCGAAAGAGAAAAAAAATGGCTGTCATAAAAAATACAAAATAGGGCAGCGAACAAAAAGTGGAAGAAAAGGCAAATAACAAGGTTGAAGAAGGCCCAAAAACTAGGGCAAAAAGAGGCAAAAAGGGAAGGAAGACTAGGGCACACTAAGACTGTCCAAAATAAAAAAAATGGATTGTAAAAGAGAGAAAAAATGGGGCAGCGATGAAGAAAAAGTGAGAAAAGGAAAACAAGTCAAGGAGCAAAGGGAGAACTAGAGGAAGGAAGTTCGGTAACCAAGAAATTATTTAAATTTATGGATGGAACCTAAGAGAGAGAGTTAGACTCCCAGCTTTCTTTTTGTATTTTGAAGAAGAAGATCTCTGTAGGTCCTGCAATGAAAGTGTTAGATCAAAAAGGTTGCTTGAAGCTTAGTATAGAAGCAGCTGAGCTCACACCCTTCTTCAACTTGTGAAACCTGAAAACACACTACAACTTAATACAAAATGTGAGATCAAAATATATGCTAGTATGCTAAGAAAATTGAATTATGATCAACATTACGTATATACTGATTACTCATGTCCATCAAAATTACTAATCTACTTTGCATAAACAATCAAGTTGAACTACAAATGATTGTTCTACTGTGCCAACAATGGCCCTCTTGAGCTAACAAATAAACAATTTAATCTCACATAAACATTAAGGAAATAGGGGTTAGAGACAATATCACCTCAACCAATTGCAAAGAACTACCACATCCAAGAGCTCATGGACCTCTAAAGTCTGATCTTTATTAACAAATTAAAGCAAATGCTTGATACAATTTTCTCAAAGTAACTCTGCTACAAAAGTCCATCCGAATAGAGCTAAAGGAGCCTTTATTTATACAATGAGATCAAGCTAAAGCCCTAAAACCAAATCACATAACCTGACCGGCTCGGTCACATAACTAAGAGCCCAGACCTAACCGGATTGGCCACAACTTAGGCATGGAGGAGCCATTGCTAGGTCTGGAGAGGCCACTCCTACTATTATCTTCAGTGTTTACCTTGATTAAATCATCAAACCAATGAGTGCTCTCCATCTCATCCAATTCGGGAGTTTAGCTAGAGATGACAAATCCATTAACTGAATATAAATTAATTGCTCACTACATGCTGACTGAAGCTGAGTTATGATAACTCCAATCATCATAAATGCCCAATGAGATGTCATTTAGCCTTTTATTTCGCTGAATTTGGATTAATTTGGAGAGTTTTAATTTTCTCCAAAATAATCATTTTTTAATAAAAAATCATTTTTTTCCTTGAAAATGACTTTTTTGAGAAAAATGGCGTTATGTGTCTGATTGATGATCCGAAAGTTGGATCTGACTGGCTGGCTGATCAAGAATGATTTTTTGGCTTAAGGTTAGAGCCTTCAATCACTGAATTCGGAGTCCGGATGACCGATTTATTACAAACAAGATTTTTCCATTTAATTTATGGAAAAATTAATTAAAAAACTTAGGGAAAATTTAAAAATTAAAAAATTAAAAAAATAAGTTTTTCCCCGTTCGAAAAAGATTTTTTTGAATTTTTTTTAAAGGTCCCAATGACTTAGGACAAGACCATGCTCTACTTAAATAATGCCTAGTAGGTTTATAACACTCCGTTGGGCTCTAATAATCCCCCAAGGCCCAGAATTGAACATCGGGCATTCCAGCTTTGGAGGAAGCGGGAGAAAACCTCGTCAATTATACTCGGCTATAGGCAAAGCATAATTGTCAAGGGCAAAAAACTCCCTGGAATACCTTATTTGAGATTCCACGTCTCAGGAGACCGAACCACTGAAAAATACCGTAATAGCGCATTTTATTACAAACCCCGCGGGGCCATGGTCAAAATTATTCAAATGAAAAACCGGCTAGCCAATATTGGCTAGACATGAAGACGGATCAACTGATACACTGGAATAAGACATTGAACATGTCTGTCAACCGGCGGCTCCTCAGGTAATCCAACTATGGTACAAATAAGTGGATAACAAAACTTACCTGGAACCTGTATATACCTTCATGGATGACGAGGATTTCTTCCTCATAGATCAAATGAGAAATTCAGAGAAGATCTTGATGCAAATTCTTTTCTTGGTAACCATAGTGTCCTCTCTACCTGCCACATGAAGGGGAAACCAATAAGTAACGACAAATAGATCAGGATCTGCAAATAGGAAGTAAAAGATAAGGAAACATAGAGTCATAAAGAAGTAACCACTCCCTGATAAAACCAAACTGAAGAATGACATTAGGGTGAGTCCCCCCCACTAATGCACCTCTCTTCAATTCGCCTCCTTCACCTGTAAATCGAAATGGGTACAAAAAGATACAAGATGCTATACCAGAATAACTCAATGAAAGAGAGAAACAATTTCAATCATCAACACATTCTTTCATCTATAGATACGCAAATATTGAATCCTAGAAAATATCTTTTTTCAATATTCCAATGCCAGAGGTCATGGTTTACAGTGGGGGTGTTACACTGCACCTATACCCAGCGCACCTTCAGGTGTACCCCAGGGAGAGAGGGCCAATGTTTTCGATCATGAGGGTCATTGTCGAGCAATGGTGGTCATGGCTGGTACCTTTGGTCATCCTTTAGGGGTACTATGGCTTAATGGCACTGCTGAATTCCCTTTATTGGGGCTTTTAACCTCGAAGTTGGTGTCCAGGTCCCCTAAGGTTTGACCACTGGGTCACATGGATCCATATCCTATTTATGTGCTTTGGTGGCGTTTGCTTCAGCTGTGAGACATTCATCTCCCTTCATGGCCTCTTAGGATACCGTCTTGGCCCTTTGGTCAATGGGTTCCTGCTCTCCTTGGCATTATCTCCTCAGAGGAAGACATCCTCCATGCGAGGCCATTTTCATGCTTTGAAGAGGGTGTTGAGGGATTTTAGAACATTGTAGGGGTTATATGGGGTATAACGCCCTCCCTCCAGCTCACTCCAACATTTCGTTTGGAGTGATTCACTTATTTGAGCGTGTTTTGGCACCTGGGGATACAAATACCCCTGGTATCCTACCTTAAGCCTACCTTATGCTATATTTTATTATTATTTTCTTTTAATTTTAAGTTGACAATTTATAATTTCAAATTGATCTATTTTAAGGTATGTAGGCCCGAATATTTATAAAGTGAGTGTGAGATCATATAAATAGATCTCCTCACTTTTATTTTAAAGAAAAAACTTAAGAGATAATAAACTATGCACTTCTTTTACCCCTGTTAGCGTTTCTTTGGATAGATGTGCTCCTCTTGAGGAAGTTTTCTGGTTAATGCAAGTTATTTTCTGGTAATTCTTTGGTGAATCTGCTTTTGGTGATGCTTTGATTTGTTGGACGAACACGAAGAGGTCATACTTCTTACCTTTTTGTTTGGATGTTGGTGGATGTGCATGTTCAAGTCTTAGTGGTATCCCTAGAGCCGCACTTTGCACTAGGATAGGCCATTACCTTCCTTCTTGTCACCTTAGCAAGTTAAGGCACGTCTCCTTGTCAGGGTGCCCTAGGGTTTCTCCTTAGTTTTTCTATGCTAGTTGCTTGACCTAAGAACCCTTCCTCACTAGGTTAGCCATCCTCCCTAGAAGCCCTAGGTTGGGTAGGGTTTCCCTTGGTTTTCACACCTTTTCTCTTAAAAAAAATCCTAGTTCTCGTATAGTTTAGGATTAGTTTTAGGTTAAATTTAGGTCTGCAATTTTATGTTGAAAACCCTAAAAATCAAAAATATTTTTTTTTGCATTTTTTGACCTCCCCTAAAAATTCGTATTATCCCCTAGAGCCCTAAAAACCCTAAGGCAAAATTATAGGGAACCCTAAAAATACAAAAAATTCAAAATTCGCCCTAAAAGGTCCTAAACAGTCCTAATTTTACCCTAAACCTACCCTTCTTCCTTCCTCCCTCAAATCCTCACTCCCTAAGACCTCGGGTCTGTTTTAGACTAGCCCTAAGACTAACACTCTATTCATTGCCCTCTTTTCACCCTACCTAAACTCCTCCCTAAACCAATCTTCACCTTCCTTGCCTATAGCAGCCTTCTTTTCCACCCTCGTTACTTCTCCATACAGCTCGCAGCTGCTCCTTTCGCCTTCTTAACCATCGCTGCTACTTTTTGCGAGGACTCACCTCGGATCCCTTCCCCTTCCAAACCATTCTCCACCACGGCTTCCCTAACAACAGTCTATACCTGATCTGGACTGTTGTAGCTGCCATTTTCTACCATCCACAGTCTGTTGAAGAAGTGTTTTGGTTCTTTTCCCATACGAATATTAGGACTGCCCTTGTAGTAGTAGTCCTCCCTCATCCAAATACTGCTGGGTGTTGTCCTTCAACCCTACATCATCCACGTAAGTATGCACCTAAACAGTGGTCGTTAGTATCTTATTGTGTAATCTTGCTTATTTTGATGAATAATACTAACACTTTGGTCTAGGATACTGAGTGCGAACATGACTGTAATAAAGTGACTAAACACATAATGTTGTTATACTGAAACATCACTCTTTTGTTGCACTTATAAATACACATCAATTTCCAAACCGTTAGTTACAAAAATTACTCTTAGTCGGCTCATACACTACTAATTTAATTATGTTATATTTGATGACTGTGGTTACATGAAAGTGCACTGATACGTTTTCCTACATGAAATTTATTTACTAACTTTCTGATGCTACTATGAATGTGGTTATGATCAATAACTACTGCTGCCTTCATTTATGACTGATATTACTATTGCTAATGTTAATGCTGCTGCAAATTTGTTATCAAATTCCATGAGAACGATTGTCATAAGTGACTGAAATATACTTAATGTGTGCACACATTGTATGAGTTTGGGTGAACATAATGGTTGATGTACTACTTGTTGCTGCCTTTCACACACTTGGGGGGGACGTGGCAGAAATCTTCAAGCTACTCGATATGTCCTTGGGGGCAAGTCTCGAGTCAAGGATGTCACCTTCTTCTTGACTCCTCCGTTTAGGCCAACTTCTAACAGAGCCAAGGGGCGTAGACCCTATTAATTGCTAAGGCTTTTAGGCTTTCGTGTTTATGGTGATGAGATAAGTTACTTAGGAGTTTTTGACAAATGAATTCGACACAAGATATTTGCAAGATTTGTTACACCACAACAACATAGAAATTAAAACTTGATAAGCAGTAATGCATAAACATATGATAATATCAAATAGATCAGTGCCAATAATGGAGTCCACAAATGAGATTGTTGTTGAAATACAAATGGGTGTTGCAAGTGTTCTTGGTCAAATTTTAAGTTAATGTATGATGAGTTGATTACTTAGGGGGAAGGGGACTCCCAATATACCTAGGGGGTACGGGGAGTATGTCCAAAAACCTTAACCGATACGGCTACCCGCAAGGAATATGTAGGCTGGTTGGAGTCTCAGAGACGGTGTTCTGCACCGTAAGGGTGTATCATAACGGTGCCTCGAGGTCTCTGCCCAGTTGTTCCTGCTTTCTTTGGGTAATCTGCCACTGCAATGGCTTAAATCGAGGCGTTGGATTTTCGCCTAGGGAGGTTAATTGAAAGATATGAAATCTAATTACTCTAGTCACCCATGTTTCTTTTGATGCAACCAATTGATCGGATGAATCGCAGCCAGTGCAGAGCATACACAACGGAGCCTTGATAAGTTTTTTAAGGATTTTAAGCTATGTTCTTTGTTAAAAAAAAAAAACCTCCAAGAATCTCTTTCGGTACAAGTGGAACTCAATCGAGAAAGCAAGGAGGGGTTAATTTTAGATGATAAGAAAGAAAGAAAAAAAATCAAAACACAACTCACAGGTTATCTAATTAGTCCCACCACGCATCTCTTTCCCCTTTCGGGTCAATCGGGAAGTCATGGGGTAAGTAGTATGATTACTTTGAATTTGTAAAAGATATTGAAATGCTTATGAATCAAAGTATACAATGCTACTAAAAAGAACTAAACTAAAAAAAAACTGAAAAAATCACAAAATCACAAAAAAGCAGAATCCCCGCTGGGGGGATGGGGAGTTGGCTCGAAAGAGCCTACTCAAAATTTCTTTTTTATTACTTGGTTACAAAACTTAATTGAAAAATTCCGCTTGGTTCTTATACCAAATGAACCCAAGGGCTTACAAAGTACAACAATAATGACTACAAAAGATGGGGAGACACCTGGGGGGTTCTGAATGGCTCAAAATCACTTTTCAGACAACACCTCCTCCTCTTTTTGGACGGACCTGCTAAAAACCAGCAAGCTTTAATTAGTTTAAAGTGCAAAAAAACTCTTTAAAAGTGTCTTTGGACAACCCCTAAAAATCTACTGAAAAATACTAAGTTAAAGTACTTTTAAGAAAAGACAAAAATAACTCAAGAAGACAAGTCCTCTTAAGGATCTTGGCTAGCTTTGGGGCAGCCAATGTAATGTGCATTTTAGATGCTAGATTTAAATTTTAATAAAGAAAGACTATTCACTTTAAACAAGCTTTTGATTTGGCTTAAAACTGCTTATAAAAAATGAAAGACTTTTACTACTAGATCTAGTTTTTAAAGAGAAAGGACTTGAATATTTTTCTTAAATGAAACTAAATCTATGCATGCAAATCCTATATGTTCAGATCTAGAAAGATATCAACTTTGAAATAGTAGATTTAAAATATAAAAGCCAAGTAACCAAGAAGATTTAATTTTTTAAAAGGAGAGTAAGAGGAGAGAAGGTTGGTTCGTTGCTTGAATGAAACAAACTGAAAGGAGGCCCTTTTGTGGAGCGCCGAGGGACAAAGTCTTGAGCTTATTGGATAAGGAATGGCGTCAATCTTGATCCACACCTCATCCAATCGGGAACCTGCAACTATATCACACAAGCCTGCACAACACCTCGTGAGATATGGATATATATGTATGAAACAGAAAAAAAATGAAAGATCATGCAAAAATAATCTTATTTAAGCATATAACTTAGATTCTTGAGCATATATAATATGAATAAACAAGAGCAAGTAATCTTACTTGTCTAGTTTACACCCTTACTTGATTCAACCGAATCCTTGAAGCCAGAATACAAAGCAACACAAAAATTGGAAAAAATTTGCAGTTACCACATTAGCAGCATGACGCTGGGAATCCACACAAACACATGCACTACATGGTATAGCCTCCAAAGCTTCTTTATTCACAATGAAAATATAGCAGTATCACAATGGAAACAACTCTTCGTCCAACTCTAACTAACTTGGAAGAGAGAAAGGTTGCTTTATTTATAGCCAGAGCCAAGCCCCTAGGGGGCTACCAACACTGAAGACACACTCAAAGTCACATTGAGCTTAACCGAAGAGGAATTGATGCAGGAGTGAGTTGAACTGCAGAGATGATTGACACCTATCTCAGTTAACTCACAAACGGGTTGCCAACAAACCCAATCAATGCCAAGTCACGAAATCGGCTTCACTCTCTCCTTCACGCATGAGCTTCAAGGTAGGTGAGGTTTGGTGAAGTGAGGGTGATGTCACCCTTTCCTCATACATGTGCTAACATATGCATAAACTAAGGTTTTATATTACACATATGAAACAACACCATTGGCTAGCTTCCTTACCATTCACGTGGAGTCTCACGTCATCCATGCTCACCGTGCTCACGTTTTTCTTTATTCAAACCAAAGTCTTAATACCATATGACACATCCAATGTTCAAAGGTTTAAAAATGGAAGTGGGGTCTGTTGTCCGTCGATCGCACACTAGCAGCAGAAATCTAATGAAAGTTGTCTCCTCACTTAGGAAAGTGGGAGAGGTGTGACCTTGGGGGCAAGCACAGAGCTAGGTACTGTCACCTACTCCTAGCTCCTCCGTTTAGGCTAACTCCTAACGAAGCCAAGGGGGATAGTCCCTAACAAAAGATTTTTCTAAGGCTCTTAAGTTGTTTAAAGTGTTTTTTTTAAAGGTTGTGGATGCGGATAGATGTTACTTAGGAATTATTAAGATTTGAAGGTGTTTACTTATTATGGATGTGACACAAAATCAAAAGAGCAATCCACGTTGCAATAAGAGATTAAAAGATAAGTATAAATTCCAACCTTTTGATTAAGCATTTAGAGATAGCATTTATAATGAACCACAGACAATTGATCAATATAGTATAATTACGCAAAATTAATCAAGGACCAGTGCCTTATGGTGTCAATGATAATGAAATGTGGGAATAAAACAATAAGTCTAGGAATCCAACTAGTGAGTATTAAATTGTGCGAATGCTCGTGGTAGGTTTTAAGGATTTTATGTGCTCTTGATTTAGGTGTCAACGAAGGTTTGTCAAAAGCCGGGAGAATATTCTAACTTCCTTCCGTTGAAGACATGTCAGGCCCGCCCAGTATCCCAGGCTGGTATCGCGAAGATTGACCAGCTAGCTGAGAAGCTTAGACAACAGGATTTCGGTGCCTCTACTAGGAAGTACTTTGGAAGGTTCCCTACAATGGCGGTGCATTGGTTACGGGGTGTTAAGTTTTATTAAATTACTCTTGCAGGGTTTAGAGATCTAGTGCCGTTTCTTGGTACTCCGATTTGAGATCGGTCAAAGCATACTTCGACAAGGAGGGGAGGGAGTTAGTTAATTAAAGGGGTGTGTGTTGCAAGTTTTATTAAAGCAGATTAATTAAAATTCTTCGACAGAGAGCGCTCTTGACCTTGTCTTATGACAAAGGTTCAAGAGACTTATCTAATCTAAATGCCTAATGCAAGGATGTGCAAATCTAATAATGCTCTCCGATAGAGTGCTCTTGACTTGTGTTATTGCAAGTTCAAGAGTCTTACTTAATTAATTAATTAAACACTTAACAAAACAATGAAAATCTAAACTACCCAAGAGTCTCTTTCAGGCTTTTTAGGGCCCTAATCGGGAAAGCAAGGGGTTAAGTAAAACTATATGAAAAGTTAATCAAAAGTTGCATTAGCTTAAGTAAATACACAAAGCAACATGTTTACCAATCAAATCCCAAAAGCATTAAATACAACTGAATAAAACAATGCTCTTTAAGACTTTTGAAAGTAAATGGAATAAATATGTAACTTGAAAGCTACAAATACCTATTCTTACGTGCTTTTATAAGCCCTCTAAAACATGTATTAATACCCACAAATTAGCAAAAGTAAAGAAACTAAAACAATATCACTTCATTAACCGGAACATATGCATCCAAGATCTACACAGTATGAGCCTCCAAAGCATTTCTTTATTACAAAATAGGTTGCATAAGAGTAACAAGCATTACAATATTTCACCAGAGGTTCTTTACATCAATCATCCACACTTGATAGAGCTGAAAGAGCCTCTATTTATACAATAAAAGAAGAACCCAAAACCCTAAAACTAGAAAACTAGACCTAACCGGACTGGCACACCACTGAAAGACCAAACCTGAAGAAGATGAGTTAGGAGTGAGGGGAGGCCTCCACCTAGGCAAGGCGCCCCCACTCCAACCCTAGGCAGTGAAAACCAAGCCCAGATTCATCCCACATGTGTGATGACACCCCTGATGAGGAGAGAGGGCATGAGCATGAGAGAGGGGCGTGATCAGGTTAAGGGACGCGTGAGCTAGGTAAGGAGGAGCTGTTGCTAGGTCTGGAGGGGCCTACTACTGTCAGATCATAATGTTATCATCAATCCCTGCCTCGATCAAATCATCAAACCAATGAGTGCTCTCCATCTCATCCAATTCAGGAGTTTAGCTGGAGATGACAAATCCGTTAACTGAATATATCTTTATTGCTCACTGAATGCTGACTGAAACTGAGTTATGATAACTCCAATCATCATAAATTCTCATTGAGATGTCATTTAGCCTTTTATTTCGCTGAATTTGGATTAATTTGGAGAGTTTTATTTTTCTCCAAAATAATCATTTTTTAATAAAAACTCCATTTTTTCCCCCAAAAATGACTTTTTTGAGAAAATGTGCATTATGTGTCCGATTGATGATCTGAAAGTTGGATCTGATTGGATGGCCGATCAAGAATGATTTTTGGCTTAAGGTTAGAGCCTTCAATCACTGAAAACGGAGTTCGGATGACTAACTTATTACAAACGAGATTTTTCCAATTAATTTATGGAAAAATTAATAAAAAAACTAAGGGAAATAATTAAAAAATTAAAAAATTAAAAAATGATTTTTTAACTCGTCTGGAAAAAATTTTCTGATTTTTTTTTAAAGGTCCTATTGACTTAGGACATGACCATGCTCTTTTCTAACAATGCCTAGTGGGTTTATACACACTTAGTTGGGCTCTAATAACCCCCAAGGCCCAGAATTCAAAATCGGGCATTCGACCTTTGGAGGAAGCGGGAGAAAACCTCATCAATTATACTTGGCTATAGGCAAAGCATAATTGTCAATGGTAAAAAACTTCCTGAAATACCTTAGTTGAGATTCTACGTCTTAGGAGACCGAACCACTCAAAACACCCTATTAGCACATTTTATTACTGGTCAAAATTATTCAATTGAAAAACTGGCTAGCCAATATTGGCTAGACATGAAGACGGATCAACTGATACATTGCAATCAAACATTGGACATGTTTGTCAACTGGCGGCTCCTCAGGTAATCCAACTATGGTACAAAAAGTTGGTAACAGGGTCCACCACATATGTTATCACAATCCTATGCTTTGGGTGTTAGCGTGAGTCCTCCTTATCTCATGTCACCATCCACTTAAAAAACCATATGATATACCACATAATAACCAAAGTTTTGGTTTGAACCTCACATGAAGTGGATCGCATGCTTTAAGGGGACCCATGCCAAATCACCCTTTTAATTAATTTTTTAATTTGACTTTGATTTTTTCACTTTCCAAAGTTTGACCAAGGTGTCAATTTGATGTAATTTAGCATTAAAATGCCATTCTGACGCATTTTTAGCTGAATAATACTCCATGGGGCGTTCCGGCTGCCCGACTGATGTGGAAAGTGGTCCCTAAGGTAAAGTGGATGCTCCGAGTGTGAAAATGAGTGTCCCCACGTCAGAAACAGACTTCGTATTTGACTTTTATTACATTTTGAAACATTCTAATTAAACCATTAAAAAATGGCCTAATTTTGTGGAAAAAAAATTATTTTCTCGGAAACTGACGAAACTTTAGGGAGACCTAGCACATGTCCATACGACTCAAAATCAATGCCTAGCATGTTGAAAAACACTGACATGAAGGCTCTAATAACCTCCTAAGGCCGAAACACCAAGACGACTACCCCAACTTTGGAGGTGTGAGTGAAAAACTTAGAAATTATTAGTCGTTTGTTCAACAACCAATAATAACCGAGGGAAAAAGCACTCTGGGCTAGTCAGCTTGATGCTCAAGTCCGGGAAGCTGAGCCTTTTATAAAAAATTAAATGCTAGGACATTTTTTATAATTTCTCCAAGGGGGTATGAACATGTGTTTACAAAAAATAACAAAAAGTTCCCAGACAAAGCCTGAATGACTTCTGAATTCTGAAAGGTGAACAAGTGTATGTTCTCATCACCCGACTCACTTGATAATACCGACTAAGTATGACTTAGTAGGTAACACTACTGCTGTCATAAACATTAGCTAGATCATGATCAATACTACTTGCTGCTACATTATGCTATGACTAATATGTTGACATACATTACTATATGCATATGCTTTTGTTTATGTTAGTAAATACAATACCACCTTTGTCTTCTTGAAGGCACTTATTGGGTTATCATCATCACTTATGAAACATACCTTGAATAGCTGACATAGGACTGATACCTACTGCTATACTATTCAGTGTTGATAAATATTCATGGTTAATGCCTAACAATCACTTATGCCCTAATAAGGTATCATAACGATTTCATTATTAAAGGGATAACCATACTAGTATACCCCATAATTAACATCACATTCCCACTCTTATGATTTGACTCCAATAGGCACTAATATTTAAAGATAACACTTTGTCTTAGCGTCTCAGCAAGGTCAAATAGGTCTCTCTCCTAGGAGGCTTAGGATTCCGAAGCAGTTGGGGACTAGAGACTAAGGTGACAGTGGTCACTTTTCTCCCATATGCTTATCGGTGGTTTGGGCTACCATTTCAACCGGTATCAGGGGAGATTACCTCTCATAAATAGCTTGAGAGTGTGTCCAAATTTTACCTAAATATCATTCGATGATTGATATTAAGACATCATCAATGGTGGAGATCATCAATACAAATATCAGTACATGGATCAAGGTGACCACACCAAAGGGGGCGCACTTTTGCTCAAGGACGCCTTCTTAAGGTGGAAATCACAATATAACATAAGATATGACATGATAGTACATCAAAGGGGGTCACTAGGGGCTTAATTCACCCTATGCCCCATGAGAACCTCCAATCATAGGATACAACAATATAACACATCAATTATCTAAGCTGAGGAGCGCCCCTTAGGGGTCATCCTCATTGGCTGAGCTAAAATAACGAAATACCCAACCGAATGCTGACTGAAACTGCTGAAGAACTATTCGGGGAGCCAAAACACATCATATGATAAGTTTCCAAGCCATTTCCTTGACCCAACAGGCCAAATTGATTTTTTCAGTGAATTTCCTAGTTCATTTTTAGTGGTACATCCTCTGAAAATGAATAAAATCATCATAACTATGTCCAAGCTCAGAATTGGAGCACACTGACTGTACAGGATGATCTGGAGACATAGAAGAATGGTATAGTGACTACTCATATCCCCTGGAACACTGCAATGCTCTAGGAGAACCAAAAAATCTACAATATGTAATAAAAGTTGATCATTTGGCCAATAATAAAGTGATAATAATCACTGATCATGAGATCCATGGCCAAACTCTGAAAACTAGGACAATAGTATTGGTCCTGGGCATGTCTGTAGCAAATATAAGCATTGTTGTTATTTGAGTCACTGCCTTGAGAACAGTGTTTGACTTGGTCAACTGGGTTGACCAAGTCAAACTACCCAAACTGTATGTGAGATACTGTACCAATATGATCTTGCATGTATCCAAGGTAAGAAATGCTCCAATGGTGTATATCAAAACCCAACTTAAATCATGTTATTCAGAATCATGGTAACAACAACAACAATAATAACTAAGATATACCTTGCTTTTGAAAGATCTTAGAACCTTTTGGAGTCTCTTGTGCATGCCATGCTTACAAAGTTTAAACAACGTGCTAGTGCTTGGTGACGGTGGAAAACAAGGCTAAGGTAAAGGGAGATGGTTTATAGTTGACTATGACTCTATGATCTGTCTGATTGATAACCAATACACTCAACCACCATGACATATGCATGATAGATAACAATAAGGAATGGTGGTGTCTCACAAGTGGATAAAGTACTTGGGCTTGTTTCCTTCAAACTCTAGCAAGTTTTCCTTTGCACTAATTTGCAATGCAGGTCAAGCTTCAAAGGCAGGTGCCCTGCAAACCTTCTGGGCTACAGTATTGACAAAGACATAACCTTTGCACACTACTCTCACCCTGTTGCCCCGTGGGGGAAAATGAGCCGAACACTATACAAAGAGTGAGTGCTCATCCTTTGACCATTTATTTTTTTCAATAACTTTCACTCTATAATAAGATAGTAGCCAACCTACAAGAGCAGGTTCCCTGGAAATCCTTTTAGGCTACAGTAAATGACTAAGGCCTAGCCCTGCTGCCAACGAGCAGTCCATAGCCTCGACGGGTTTGCCTCACCCTGCTGCCCCTGTGGAGGGCAGATGAGACTTACATTATACAAAGAATGAGTGCTCAATCCCTTGGCCACTGACTACTTTTAAAACATATATACTTCTGCTTCATTTAGATATAGCATTTATGTGTTCCGATGCTTAGTGTTTAGCAACACTATCGGGGTGAGTACTTGTTTTGAGGACTAAAGGAGAACTACCTGGTGAACCCAGCCACACTGGCCAAGCCACATACTTCATAGCAAGAGAAACATAACAACATGGAGTCTATCATGCATAGTGGTCAAAATGGGTAAAAGATCTTCAATCTCACAAGTCTCAGTCAATCTCAGCCATGGGATAAAATTCAACGATAGATGAACTAGATGGATGGGGACAAATGACATATGGGACCAACACAACACTAAGGTTTAATCATTTGTGTAAAGCATGGCATGAGCAACAATATTCAACATTCAGTCCTTTGATCAGTCTTAGCACAAGTTCAAGCATTAATATATATATATGCATAGGTCATCGTGATCATCATAACAAGACATGCCTAGGTGTTTAATATACATCACAGAGCGAAAACAAACTAAGGAAACATGTACCTGATCTCACCATATATACCTGTCTCCATCTGATAAGCCCCTTTGTAACTATGTGTACCATATCTGCTCTGCTACTTTGCTCAAATGAACTAGGTCATCACTGAAAGCATCTTAATGGACTAGTGAATCTCAGTCATGGCAAGGAAACACTACTGAACAAGGCTGAGGCTGTAATAATCCATGCTAAAACCCCATGGGAATGAATAACTCGAAAAATAAAGAGATAAATCTGTATGCTGCATCATGGTAGCCTAGCTGCAAATGTATATGTGATAACATCTGGATCCAACTAGGATAAGCACTCTAATGAAACAAGTGCTCGAGAAACTCAAAAATATCTGGTCTGCAGCACCATTAACAACAAATAATCCAACACTCGAGCTCTCTGCTTCCTCTCTGGGTGTTACCTATCATCTGTGCAAATGGAAGCAATAAATACCAGAGCAACACGTATGGGAAAAACCTATACGAAAAGGTATACTGACAGAAATAATGCCGAAAATAAAATATTGAAAAGTAAATTCTATGCTAAACAACTTCAAGACAAAAATAAATTATGCAAATACTCATAAGACTTGGGACATATGCAAAACAAAAAAACAAAGACTCATCTACTGTTTAGAGAGCTTATTTCAATCCTACCCACTCTATCATATGGTGAAAAGAGATATGCTAAATCATACCTGAGACATATTCCCTTAAATAAATTTGATTTAAGGAATTTTGAATCTGCGCCCATCTTCAGTAGACATATTACCTTCAAATCGTTCTACTGTCAGTGGTCCCATCCAAAGCTTTCCCGACTGTCTTGAAATGTGATTAAAGCACGAATCTCAACAATCACCTTATCAATATATGTATACCTATGTCAGTTAATGGATGATGGCACAACTTGAAAATCAAAGGAAGGTATTATAGAGGCATTAGTTTTCCTTAGGCACTGGGGAATGGCATCATCCTACCTCTTTTTGGTATAACATTCAAACGTGGAGGGCCCCCGTCTATTGGAATGGAAATTCTTCCAACCAAAATCTCTCTTACTTCTCTTCTTGATTCGTTTGAATCACTCTTAACCTCCTCTGGGAGTGTTGATATTACTTGCTTAACTGTTCCCCCCATAGTCCAAAAATATCAAAATACTTCATTAATATCATCTTTAATAGGAGAAATGGTGTCAGAATGATCGACTTGTTTACTAGAACCTTCTCCATGGGGCATAGGTAGTTTTCCCTTTCGGGAGGCTTCATACAAGTTTTTTTCTACCTCCTCTTCCAAGAATGCCAATTGTATAGTATGAATGTGAGATGTATCATTACTTTCTTTTGTAGGTTTCTCTAGAGGTAACAAGAAGTTTGGAAAATGTGAAGTGGATGGGTAGAAAAAGTTACTCAGGTTTTCTCCTTGGTCTACTGACTCATGTTGATTAACCAATTCATCTTGACCACCAGTAGAATGAAGTATAACTTGGTTTTGACTTTCAACTACATGTGAAGAACTATTAGCTTGAAAAATAAACAAGTTGTTCATAGAAAATTCTTCACTGAAGGCATCGTTAATCAAAACTTCTTCTTCCCAACTTTGATTAGTAAGATCTGTCATTTCCCGTCTCAAGTTATCTCTTAGATCTTGCGTAATTTCTTGAATAGGGCGATAAGTTCTTCTTGTCAGAGAATTTGGCACACCATCTTTTGCGATGGAAGCTTCAAAATGCAAGGTTGATTTAGGGGCTTCTATAGATAATCGAGATAAATGATTAGGGGCATCAGAAACATGTTCAAAATTATTGCACATGATTTCCCCTATTGATTGCTGATGGATAAGCTCCTGTCTAAACCTAGCATCACTTTCGTCTTCAAAATAAGAACTACCTACTCCCATAGAGAAAACAGGTGGATAATTCTCGTCATTTCTTACCATGTTTATTCTTTCAACACTCAGGGTACCCTCACCATAAGTATTTTTCAATCCATCTTCATATCTTTCAAGATATCCATCGATAAAAGGTTCCCTACAAACTCTTATTAAATTCCCATTAGAATTAGGTATGCAAGCATATGATAAATCCATCATTAGATGTCCACCTAACCCAGTAGCCCATTTCCTAGATAGCAACATGCCATATATAGGGGGAAGATCAATCACCACTACATCCATCATGGTATTTAAAATGGGGAAAGCAAATAAATCAGCTTTCAAGTTCTTGATGAACCCATATGCTTGGACAACCCTTGAATCAATTTTGCAAACATTTCCATACGGATGAGTGATTTCTAATCCCATTTCTTTTATAATGCTTAGAGGCATAACATTCATAGAAGCTCCTGAGTCTAGCATGCAGTTATGGAGTGAGAGGTTGTTAATATGCAATGTGAGATAGAAGGGAGGATGTCCTCCACTCTTCCTCTCATAGATAGCAGTGTGAATTTGAATAGGAGGATCTTCTTCTACCTCCCTACCTCTAATACTCTGAATGTGGCAAGACTCATAAACAATCCTGGGTATATTCGCTATTGGAATATTATCGAAGAATTGTTGAACCTGATCTTTGACTGAAGGTAGTTTTACTAATTCGCTTATGGGTACACTTTGCATAACCTTATGTAATTCCTTCTCTATATCAATCTCTAAGTCATAGTCACAAAGATCATGTTCTACTTCTTCATCCTCTGAGTTTAAATGCTTATCTAGGAAACGTGTAATGTTTTGATCTTGATTTCTACGTTGGTAAATCTGAGTGGTGGGTTGTGCTGTGTTGCACACCATGTCTTCTTTTTCATCTCAATATTCCTCTTCTAGTAAGATTCTACCAAAATCCTCATCATCTGTGAAGTCTTCAACCAAATTTATGCCTTGATCCTCAGGGTCAAAAACTTAGGATCTTCCTTAGGTTCCTCACATAAGTTCACATATCTTCTAGGGTCTTGTCTATTATTGTCATCTACAGGCCCTCTTTGATTGTTCCAATAAGGTCTTGGGCCGTAGGAATTTATGTATCGATCATTGTCCCTAGTCCTACTCCTTGCTATGTCTGTTGGTGAACAATGTGAGACTTTTTATCATTTCAAACATCGCTTCTAGAGTTGGTTTTTCTTCGACTACATGTTCCTTAGCTTTCCTGGGTTTTGGATCACTACAGGAAGAAGATGGAGCATAAACATCGAATAAATTCTTCTTTCCCATAGAGGCTATATTGGCTTCTTCTTTCTTAGCCCAGGTTTGAGCAGTTTTGAGGTCATTAGGGTTCTTTTCCTTAAGGTTTACACCAAACCATCATTCAAAAGCATTTAGGTAAAGGATACAGATAGGTTGTTCTATAGGTCTTAAGTCTTGAGGAACATTAGAGACAAGTTTATCAAATCTTATGTTGAATTCCTGGATTGTCTCATTTTATTTCTTCTTAACATCAAAGAGTTGATTAAGAAGGAACCTATTGTCTGGATTGGACGACCAATCTTCAATGAATTTACTCATAAAGGTATCATATCAATCTACTGACCCTAGAGGCAATCTATCAAACCATCCCCGAGCATCTCCTTCTAAGGATGATTTAAGGTCTACCATGTAAACATCTTTAGCTTCAACCCCATATGCATCCATATAATTCTATACTGATTCAATGTGTTCTTCAATAGGAATCACAGACAAACCATTGAAATTTGTAAGTTTATCGAAGTATTTCTTAGTAATGTCATGAGGAGCACCTTGAATCAATGAAAAATCAAAAAGAGATGGCCTGGTTCAGCTTCCAAAGCATCTAGTTCTTGTTGGGGGATTGGTGTTATCCATTTGAGGATTTACTCTAGGTGGACTGTTTGGAGGAGTAGGAGAATTTCGAATTGTTGGTTGGAGAATTAGATCGGATGAACAAAGGACTTGATTGGAATGCTTCTGACAGGGTTATCTAAAATTTGTCTTCGTGAATTAACCACCCTCCAAAAGAAATTAGATGATTGATCTTTAAGGTTCTTATTCTGATTTTGGGTATAAGTTAGGGAACTTTCTAGATTATTTTGGCTTCGAAGGTTATACTCGTGGGTAGGTCCGTCTGGGGAGTCACGTTATGGAGTCACCAGGTGAACGAATTGCCGTGTTAATCGAAAATAAATTTTGTAATAGAGATACAAAATATAGCGATTGTGCATAATTAAATAGTTTAAAATGAAATCATTAGATTTAGAACTGGATGTAATATGAATGAATTTAAAAGATGAACGTATTCACAAACACCGAAGGTAGGTAAGCATCTACAACCCAACACCAAAAATACTAGCAAAGAACGAGAGTATATCTTAAAAATAAATGTCAAACCAAGGTAGGCCTCTACCTCCCCGACAACGACGCAAAAAATGTTAACACAGATCTTGTAGTTTCCCCATAGAGTAATCCTATATAGGATGGCAAAGGGGACGGGTAACTAAAGCTGTGAACCATGAAAACGCTAACCCCCAAAAGATGGATGGTTGTCACGCCGGCTAGCATTTCCTTCACTTTATGCCACTGAATGCTCAAGTGACAAAGGGGGAGAGCCAGACCTATCCTACAAGGACATACCTATCGCTAATCACTAGATCAAACCAACAAACAGGGAATACGTAAGGTGAGAGCTAGAAACCCTAGATTTAAGGGATAAGCCACGAATTAAGGAATGCTTAAGTACAGGTGTTAAGGATGGTAGTAACGTTACTCAAGCGAAATGGATCAGTGACTTATGGAATTACAATCAGATCTAGGATCAGTGTGTTTGTTCACTAGATCCAGCCCGGGACCCTGGGGGATTTAAACAGAAAAATGGAAATTCCCAAGGTGAGGTTGAATTAGAGAATTATGACTTTCAACACACTCATTTGTATGAGAGATTTGACAATATGACAAAATCCAAGCAAAACCGAAAAAGAAGCAAGGGGAAACTGGTTGCGCGACTGGAAGGGGCGCTTTTCTCCCTAAGGATTAGTGCCCGGAGATGGGCAGATGGAGTCTATAGATGAAACCTACGAGGGTGAGGAGGTTTTTCGGGATGGTTGACATAACCCAAATCGCCAAATTTGCAGATTCCTAGTGCAAATCGATCTGGTCATTTTTCCTACTTCTAACAAGGGTTTTTTCAGTAAAATAACTATTGGGCAATGCATGAAAAAAAAAAATACAGAGAAATAATATGAGAAACTTACCTGAAACCTGTAGATACCTTCATGGATGACGAGGATTGCTTCCGCATAGATCAAAAGAGAAATCTAGAGAAGATCTTGATGCAAATGCTTTTCCTGGTGACCCTAGCGTCCTCCCTACATGCCACATGAAGGGAAAACCAATAAGTAATGATGAATAGATCAAGATCTAAAAATAAGAAGTAAAAGATAAGGAAACAGAGAGTCATAAAGAAGTAACCACTCCCTGATAAAACCAAACCGAAGAACGACGTCAAGGTGAGTTCCCCCACCAATGTGCCTCTCTCCAATTCGCCTCCTTCACTTGCAAATCGAAATGGGTACAAAACGATACAAGATGCTATATCGGAATAACTCAGTGCAAGAGAGAAACAATTTCAATCATCAAAACATTCTTTCATCTATAGATACACAAGTATTGAATGCCATAAAATTCTCTTTATTCAATATTCTAGTGCGAGAGCTCATGGTTTAAATGGGGGGATCACTTCTTGTAAATAGCTTGAGAGTGTGTCCAAAGTTTTCCTAACTATCATTCGCTGCTTGAGATTAAGACATCATCAACAATGGATATCATCAATACAAAGATCAATACATGGATCAAGGTGACCACACCAAAGGGTGGTGTACTTTTGCTCAAGGACGCCTTCCTAAGGTGGAAATCACAATATAACATAAGATATAGCATGATAGTACATCAAAGGGGGTCATCAGGGGCTTAATTCACCCTATGCCCCATTACAACCTCAATCATAGGATATAACAATATAACACATCAATTTGCCAAGCTGAGGGGCGCCCCTTGGGGGGCATCCTCATTGGCTGAGCCAAAATTACATAATCTCGTACCGAATGCTGACTGAAACTGTTAAAGAACTATCTGGGGAGCCAAAACACATCATCTGATAAGTTTCCAAGCCATTTCCTTGACCCAACAGGACAAATCGATTTTTTCAGTGATTTTCCTAGTTCATTTTTAGTGGCACATCCTCTGAAAATGATTAAAATCATCATAACTTTGTCCAGGATGAGAACTAGGGAAAACTGACAGTATTGGATCATTTGGAGACATAGAAGAATGGTATAAGTGACTACTCATACCCCGTGGAACACTGCAATGCTCTAGGAGAACCAAAAAGTCTGTAATCTGTAATAAAAGTTGATCATTTGGGCAATAATAAAGTGATAATAATCACTGATCATGAGATCTAGAACCAAACTCTGAAAACTGAGACCGTAGTATTGGTCCTAGGAATTCTAGAGCAAATATAAGCATTGTTGTTTTTTGAGTCACTGCCTTGGGAATTGTGTTTGACTTGGTCAACTAGGATGACCAGGTCAAGGTACCCAAACTGTAAGTGATATACTATACCAATATGACCTTGCATGTATCCAAGGTAAGAAATGCTTGTTATCACATATATAGTAACCAGGCAACCATATTCTATTTTTCAGATTTCAGTACACTTTTCAGCCAGTTCCCTTACATATGAGATGCTGAGATAAGCATCTATGATGGATCATTATTTGATGATGGACTATAGTACTTTCCCATGCCATGAATGAGTCTCAAGACACTCAGATTTGAGGACTGATATAGTCACTTAGCCATTTTGCCCAGAGTTGCATCAGCAGTTCATCAATGGACAGATGTTGGTTCAGATTGATTGTTTACATGTATATGACTCAGCAGATATTATCTTGTGTTATGGTCATCATTGCTTTTATATTCATTCTTGTGACACATCTTAGCATCTAGTGTCATGATCTGGCAGTCATATAAATATGTGGACTTGGATGTATTGATATCATGTGTGTATGTCCCTACTTAGACCTGGAAGTTCTTGACCCATACTCATTGGTTTTACCCTCCATAGGGAGAATAGAGGTGATCATTCCCACCATACTTTGGCTTGCTAGTGTTGGTTTCATTGTTCACTATCTCCAGCCATCGATTACCTTCCAGTTACGTTTTTAGCCCGACCTACTACTTGACTTATGGCATGGAGGACCTTTCCCCATTAGAGCCTCTTTGTTTGACAAGCTTCCCTGTTTATTTGTGTCTCGGCTTTGAGTTGCCTAGGTTGTGTTGGCTAAACTTGAAACAAATAGCGCTGCCATCAATACAATGTATTTGGAAATGAAATGAATATCTTATGAAAAAAGCCCATTCATGAAAAGTAGTGTTTCTAAACATACATGAATGTAAGGCAAGCCTAATGAAATTGGCTCTGAAGTATATTGAAATGAATATCTTGTAAAAGACCATTCATGAAAAGTAGTGTTTTTAAACATACATGAATGCATGAAGCCTCAATAATAAAAATCCATGTAATAAATGCATGGACCAAGGCTATGGAAATTCGAAGGCCCAAAAAGCAATGGTTCTTAAAAATTTATATCTAAAGATTGCTGGCCTCACTTATATTTGATTTGGATTGTGAGCATTTGTCAATACGAATAAGCACCTTTGAACATAACTTATCCATTTGTGAGACACTACCATCCCCTGTGTTGTTGCTTGTCCGACATATGCTAGAGTGAGTATCCCCTTTCCATATCCAAAGTGTTACAGTGTCAAGTTGGTAGTCACCCTTTATCCTAACCATTTGATTTCTAGCCCTTACCCTTCACTAGAAAATTGATTACAACTATGAAGTGAGTATGGTCTTGAAAGTCTGGTCTAAGTTACATTAATTAAAGAAACTCTATATTTGGTTGATAGATCGCCAGTGAAATGATTGCTACTTGTTATAAGTGTTATTTGAATGATTTGTAGAGCATGTCTTAACCTCTAAACACTTGCAACAGATTGATGTTATCGTGATTCGTGGGCTATATTATTGATTATTTGATCATTTACAGATTATTATTATATCTGTCTGGGTGTATTGGATATTGTACCTGATCATGCAGAGATCTGTAGGGTGTATGAGTATGCACCTTAGATGGAATTGGGATCCCTGAGTCCAATGAGACAATTTATCTTCAGTTCTGGGCAGTTACAGTGATGATTTGTCTCAGTGTACCATTCTGGTGTAGTTTTGCCATGCTGAATGGCCTGTTAGAGCAAAGAGGTGATTTGATTGGTTCACCTAGGGCGCTATATGAGGAGGGGGTGGTCCAGCCACTTGTTTTTACCATATTACCCCCCTCCTAGAGAGCTTGGTGGTCTCATTTTGACAATGATGACACTCTAAGATGAAGTTTGGGCCATATCACAGTTCTCGAGGCATATTAAAAATAGTAAAAATGGCTACTGAAGAATTCGACTTGGGCTATCGAGGAAAGGAAATGGCATGGGATGAGTTTTGATGATGAGTGTGATGTCTTCCACTCCTTCTCCAGCAGTTTCAGCGCTTGGATGGACCCACATCCATCTCTCCGACATATTTTATTATTTTTTGGAGCTTTTGAAGGCTCACGATTTCCTCAAAGAGGCACTATTCTGTGTTTAAAAAATTATATTTATTTTTATTGTGCCATGGGGACACACTAGGGGTGTTAGCTAATACCCACTGGGCCCACCATGATCTTTATTCATTTTTATTGAGTGGGATCGCCTCTCCTAGGGTGATTTAGTCCATTGATATATTATATTATTGTATTGATCCATGTATTTTATGTTGAGCTCATCTCAACCGTTGATTAGAACATTTTGATATTTTAATCTTAGCCATCTATTTTAAAGGTGGTTAGGATTTTGTTATCTCTCATTCCTATTTAAAGGTGAGAGCTTCTCATTGTAAAAGGGTCTTTGGCTCTTGGAATCTTGATAATAGAAAAAACTTTTCTTGCGGAAATTCTTGGGTCTCCTTTGCATTTGGTGTTCTTCAATGGTGATTGGAAAGTCTGTTGCTTCCTAGCATTTGGGTATTTGTGGTGAGATCTATATTTTTGTGGAAAATTTGTTTTGTCTACACGAGGGCGACTTCACTTGGGCGTTTTTTGTAGGGCTTCCTCAACTCCCTTGTTTGGAATCGCTTGTATCAAGGGGTTTTCATTAGTATCATTTCGATCTATGATTTCATCTTGCTATTTTTCTGTGGCATTTGTCCATTTCTCTTGATGCATCAAATCTGATATGGTTGACGTTTGTTATGCAGGAGAGAGGGCGCATTGGCTTCCTTGGGAAAATCGATTTACATAGAGGCTTCATCCAAATTGTAATGTCCTCTTCCGATTAGGCTTTGAGGCCCAAAACCGCTAACCTATGTGATTCATGTGGGTTCAAGCGATTACTGACAGTTAGGGAATCATCTAAGGACTGATGCCATCCATAGAAAATCTAGGGCATCATCATTAGGTCTATTGTTACCTAATTTGCACCTCAGGTAACGTGGCAGAAATCTTCAAGCCACTGGGTGCGACCTTGGGGGCAAGCTCGAGCCAAGTGCTGTCACCTGATAGTCAGCTCCTCCGTCTAGGCCAACTCCTAGCGAAGCCAAGGGGGGTGGACCCCAATGAAAAGTAAAATCTAAGGTTTTTACTCTACGAGAGAAGTAGTTAATTCTAGGAGTTTTAATATAGAATGGATGAATTTAAGAAATTACCAATTACTGCCAACACAATTTAACCTTCGCAACACCTTAATTCAAATTAGATACACCAAATTCAATGACACATTGCGAGATTAACTTATGCAAAAAAGGAATAGAAAAGACCAGTGCCAAAATGAAAGAAGC
>LPNX010463624.1:11594-31166 GCA_001517045.1 Pseudotsuga menziesii | reverse complement strand
ACCTATTAAACATAAAAAATATCCTCTAAACAGAATGAAAATGATTACCTTCCATGGTCGATGCATATGTGACTACATTAAAATCTTTAAAACCGATCCATTCACCACGAAAAGTTTCATTCTAAGACTGAATTTCTTTACTACAAGCATAATATTTGTTAAGTTTCCATTGCCAAAGAAACCAATTTCATGGATCCTGGGTCCCACACCTAAATTAATGAGTGTATGTGTGTCAGTTGAAGCGCGTGTTTAGTAATTCAACCAATCATGCAACAAAAAAACGATAATGGTTTTGGGGAGTGTTATAGAGAGACAACCTTCCCATCATTTCCACATGGTTCCTTCTTTGTTGATTGCAAACAGGTGGAATAATGTATGGGAAAGAGTAACAGTGAACCAACAAATCGCCAGCAAATCACGAGGACCGTAACACCCTAGTTTTGACCCCGTTGCATTACAGGTATATGATGTATATATTGTAAATAATCATGGTACGGAGCTAAAGGCCAAGGCCTCACCATCGATTGGTTATCCTATGTTTTGGGTTGAAATTGTCACCGATGGTATATCAGGGCATGCGGCATACATACCAAGTTTTTTCATCATGTAAATATACATCTTTAATTAAATTAACCCAATCAGCTATGTTCGCGACAACTAAATTGAGAAGGGGCATAATTTTCACAAGGATAAGGGGGGTTAGGGGAATTGTCCAACTTTGGGCTATGGGGGAAAAACCCATGTGTCTCCACCCTGTTTGAATTGCTCAACTTCCCTTGTCTTATCCAACTACCACCTTAAATTTTTTGCTGAGTAGTTGAGGCAGTTATTGTTTGGGAGTGGGGGTGGCAGGATTGTCAGTCCTTGCCCACTCGCACACTCCACCAGCAATGGAACCTCATGTTGGGAAAAGGAAGCAAAACTCAAGAGGCTTTCCACTCTCTCCATGACGATGCTAAGAGGAAGAAGTGCTCCCTCACCCCCCATTCACGAATCTCCATTATGTGTTCATCCTCAGGTAGGGACAGGACTCTCCTCGTTTTTCATGCCTAGGCATCTTTTCTGTTTGATTTCATGTAGCCATGATGGGAGCCACTTATCGGTTGTCATTCACGTTTTTCGACATAGTGGAATCGGGTGTGTTTTCCCTTTGTATTTTGGGGTTTGGTACAAGTTTCCCTCACGCACATGTTGAGATTCTATATCTTCTTCCCTAGTGCAGCCTGTGTAAGTTTTTTTCTCTTGCTTTGTTTCCCGGGATGGACTGTTGTTTTCTCCATGTTGTGAATTGTGTTTACTGATACATTCTAGGACTGTTCTAATTCACTTGGGAGTCGTTTTGGCCATGATAGGGCCAAGAATTACTCAAGAGTCATTTTCCCTATTTAAGCTATAACTACTAATTAATTTCATGCATGCAATGGTTGGTCCTTGGACTGTGTTGGGTGCAGGGATGGGGGCTTGAGTTTCTTGAGAAACCTGGTGTGTTTGGAAACCACACAGACAGAGCTAGAGGGCTGGCTTTCTTCTCCACAACCCCTGAATACCACTGGAAGGGAAGTCAGGGCCTGAGGGAGTGTGTAGCAGAGAAGGGATTGATTCCTTATGTTGGGTGTGTGTGGGTGTCTTAGAATTCAGGCTCGTTTAGGTGTAGGTGTTCCTAGCTCTATGATGAGCTCACGAGATTAACATTTAGCCTTTCCCAACTCCTTGATGGCCTGATAAACCCAACTGTGTTGGCTCGAATGTGTTTTGGTGTACCCTTGGCTATGTGTAAGCTTGTTTTTTCCTTATTCCTTGGAGGATCATGCCTAGCTTGGGGGTGGCAGTGTTGCTGAAAGATTAAGGAGCACACTGGCCTATGGTTGGGTGGAACGTTGCAGCGATGTACCTGGTTGCGAAATGAGTTCCTTATGAGATAAGTAATCTTGTCTATTTCACTTTTGTAATCATGTTACTGGTAATGAATGTGATGAACATGTCGAATTCTTGTATGAATGCATGTTGCTTCCATTGTGTATAATAAATAATTGTATATGTGTATGTTCTACTTCAATGCATTTTGTTTCATCATTTTATGAATGCACATGTTCATGGGGCTGGTTTCCGAGATGGTTAAGGCCATGTTAGCGTCCTCTTCACTGGTGGGAGGATCGGGGACGTTACAGTGTGGTATCAGAGATCATGTTGCAGCATGGGTCTGAATGAAACATGAAATATGTAGTGACAAAGGCAGGATTTCTTTCTGCCCAGCAGAGATCAAAAGTTTATGACAAAAATCTTCCACAAAATTTTTTCTAAGTGTTTGATCTATCGATTCATCGGAACACTTAGTGGGAAGGAGTTTCGATGTAGCAGAGAGCTAGGTGGAAGCACACCCGATGGAGGACAGTTGGAAAAAAAATTGCAGAAAATGTCGATGGAAAATAGATGTTGGGTTTGACAACACCGCGGAAGAACTTAGTGGTTTGTCAGTCCATCGTTGTGGCTGCCGTAGGGACTAAAATGCCGATGCAACAATGTATGACTTTATATTACTCATACGGTTACTAAGAAGGAGAGTTCCAAGACAGTGGGTTGACAACTTTTTTTTTTACTAAAGTTTGATTTAAAAGCAAAGTTCTTGTTTTAACTACTATATTATGATCTTCAGGTCATTACAAGTACTTGTCTTTGGAATTTAATGCATGTACATATATTATCAACTGAAATGCTTAAATTTGGATTTCCTTTGAGTGATGCACGGAGGAAGTAGACAAGGGGAGGGTTAAGGGTAAGTTCAATAATTGTCACAATGCTTTATCTTTCATCTTGGGTTACATGCATTAGTATCAATGTTGACAACTAACATTCCACTCTTCCAATGATGTTGATATTTCTTGAAACTAGTCACTTTGTGCTATTAGGCAAGTATATGAATACAATCTCCTGCAAAAAAATGAAAATCCACTCAATGGAACCCAAGATAATCACTTTCTGCAATGTATATAATTCACAACTGAACAAATGTTTACTATGACATTTGAGGGTTATGCCTTATGATATAAGGTATAGCTTATTGTTTTTTTTTAGAATACCAATAAGCATTTACAACCCACCCTCGTTGAAAATATTTACCTGTGGCAACCTCTGAAAATATTTTTTTTAACTATACAATGCCCCATCACATTTTCGACGACTGCTGGCCACCTCCAATGAGGTTTCCAAAGATTCAACAAGGGAAATCGCCAAACCACCGATGAGAACTCATTGCAAATCTGACACCATCCCATCTATTTTTCGATGCCTTATGGCCTCGTCCAACGAGGCCACCATAACTGCGACAAGCGAGACCATCGGACAACCGACAAGCAAGTGTAAAAAAATTGACAAACCATTCCTCTAATTTGACGGTATAATCTTGAATTTTTATAGAAGAACTATCTAGCATTCTACAAGCAGAATTCATATTCTTGACGAGGATAAGTCATATTTTTGACAAGGAGAAGTCAGAGTTTCGACGAGTAGACGTCGAACATTCGACAACTTAGTGGTGAAATATTTTGGCTTAGTACATTGAAAAATTAGTGGGTATTGGCTTGAAGTCGAATATCCAATGTTATGCCACTAACAACAATAAAATTTGAGGTTGTTGAATAACCGACACGGTATTCTCGAATTTCAAACATGGCAGCCACCGGATTTTGGGCTCAAATTTTGTTGTGGTTTATAAATTGATTAATAGCAACAAGGCGGAAATCATTTTAGAAGGAGGATGTACATGTGTAGATGGTCCAGTCCTCTCCTTAGGACCTGCCACATGTCGTCATATTTCCTTATTTATAAAGACCACCCAATCGGGGGTACTAGTTTGGTATAGTTGGTAGAAATAATGAAGTAACATTTTTTTGAATGAAAAGTAGTAAGAAAAATGAACGAAATATTGTCTACAATCGGTTGAGATAATCTCATTTGGGTAATGGTCGGAAATATTTTGTCTCACCCTTAAAAACTTACAAGAGTGATATTATTGGTACCTTGTCAACATCAATTAAGGCACAAAAAAGGGAAAACATTTCACAAAAAAGATTTGAACTTGAGTGAGTTGGATAAACAACTTCTCATTTTGATGACATAAGCTAAGATGCAATTAAAATGATTATAAAGGAATCCATTTTATTGATTAAATATTAATTAATTAAAATACCTAATTTTCTTAATAAGTGACCTAAGTATGTTACATTTTAAGACTTTCTAGATTCACAACACCATAATCTTATCTCAAAGGATTTAAGTAATTGTAATATGGAATGGAGATATTACTCTATGGGCTACCCGTATATTACATTAAGCCTTTTTACCATGATTAATCTTAAAATATTTTTGTAATTTTTCAAATTGTATTACAAATTCTATATCAATAAATAATAAAAACATATGCATTATAATTTTATTTAAAATATTAAATATATTATTTATATCTTTCTTTATTAACATGATTTTGATAAACATAATAATTGCTTTCATATATTTTTGTTTTGGCCAATGGAAACCATTTTTATACAGAGATTCTACAATGTTTCTTCTTACAGTTGCAAAAAAAAACAATTTAACAATTTGTATTTTAACAAAAATGTATATTCTAAATTTCAATAAATTAAAACACAATATATAATCTATATTTCAATAAATAAAGATTCTCAAATTTTTCCAGTAACTCCACTTAATAATCGAAAGCACAAATATTATAAATTTGTTTCCATTTTTCTTCATATTATTTCCTTTTTAAATCTTTATATTGTTTCTTTATGCTTGATGTCATTTCCTTTTTAAAGCTTTACATTGTTTCATTTATATTGTTTCCCTTATGCTTTTTTTAACTATACAATGTCGCGTCACATTTTCCACCACTTGTCGGACTAGGTTTCCAAACATCCGACAAGAGTGATCTTGTCTCACCTTTAGACACTTACACAAGCGATAGTATTGGTACCTTGTCAACATCAATTAAGGCACAAAAAAGGGAAAACATTTCACAAACAATATTTGAACTTGACTAAGGTGGATAAACAACTTCTCATTTTAATCACATAAGCTAAGATGCAATTAACATGATTATAAAGGAAGTTATTTTATATTGTCCAAAATTAATATCATAGAAATATATGTTTACTACCATGGAAAATATTAGTACGAAAATTGAATATATGAGATGCTCTGATCATGTTCTCTAAATCTTAATAAAGAAATAAAAATAAAAATTATCATACAATGTTAACTTTAATATAAACAATTTTACTAATTAAATATTAATTAATTAAAACACCTATTTTTTTTAATAAATGACCTAAATATGTTACATTTTAAGACTTTCTAGAATCACAACACTATAATCTTATCTCAAAATATTTAAGTAATTGTAATATGAAATGGATATCTTACTCTATGGGCTACCCTTATGTTACATTAAGCCTTGTTACCATGATTAATCTTAAAATATTTTTGTAATTTTGCAAATTGTATTGTTAAAGAATGAAAGTTTTGACTTAAATGCTCAATATTACAAATTCTATATCAATAACTAATAAAAAGATATGCATTATACTTTTATTTAAAATATTAAATATATTTTTTATATCTTCTTTTATTAACATGATTTTTGTAAACATAATAATTGCTTTTATATATTTTCGTTTTGGACAATGGACGCCATTTTTATAGAGAGATTCTACAATGTTAGATCCACGCCAATATCTGACCATTAATTATCAGTTAGATCCACGCCAATAATCTTCATGTCTATATTTTTCCTTTCAAATATCGACTAACACCCATAATTGTCACTCCATTTCTTTTTCCAGCAATCAATATGTCAACATCCCCTCTATAGTTTCCACTCTGTAAACACTACCATGATGGTGAAGAAAATGTTTCTAGATAAAAGATTTAAAATTTTACACTAGTGCATAAGGTGACCTTCAAATAATCACCAATATCTATGTCCAGTAATTTCTCAGTCATTTTCTGTAATGTACCCCTGGTACCTTGATGTCATTAAGTGTGAAGAAAATGGGGTAAAGATTATTTTCTTATAGGTTTCGCTGTTACTCCAACATGAGCCAAGCATGTTAATGTCAGATTCTACATGGTAACACAGTGAATCGTGTCTAAACAGAAACGATACTGTCTAAGAAGCAAAATGTAGCACAATCATTTACAGCTTACACCCATCCCTAAGAAATAAAAAACAAACAAGCTTGTTATGCCTTTGAATATTCATATGATTAAGTAATCCTCTCGTGTCTTAAGACACACACATACATAAGTCCTAGTGCTATGGTAGAGTCCTTATGCATTATTTTCTTTAAATTAGTGGTTTTTCCCAAGGAGGTCTTACCTTGTAATTATAATGCTTCCCCATTTATCTTGTAAGTACAAACAACACAACTTTGCGGTTGAAGGGTTTGATCTCGATAGAGAACCATTTATATGCATCCTCCAACTACCACTTGAAAACATACTTTAGTTATTTTAATCCTATTTTAGCATATTGTCTGGCGACTAGAAAATGGGACCCTTAGTGACTGAGTCCACTCATTTCGATCATTGGTCTTTACCTGAGGTATCTACTATCTTTACCTTAAGCAAAAGTGGTTTTGCTTAAACTTTACAACGTAACCATTCTAGTATGCACCAATGAAATATAAGAGAGAATATTCCTCCTCATAGCACATATGTATTGTAACAAATGAGTAATTCCTTAAATGCATACAGCTTGAAAATTGTGCGTGGGGTAATGAGTCTCCCTTTATTTATCTGTCTGAATAATTGTAACACACTCTAATACATTTCCATGTACCTCAAACAGAACTTAAACCCTACATAGGCAAGCAGGGTGTTTACTAACAAGTATTTTAATACCAATGTTTCTCTTCGTCTTGATGTATTTCAATCATTCAAACATCTAAAATATTATTTAAAGAGATCTTATACAGATTATTCCAGTAAAATCATAGTACAAGAAGCCAATATAAAACAAACTTTAATACCCATGAAATCACAATATGGAAAGCCAATACAAAACAAACAGATGCAAACATAAGGAGACACCAAAAATTACGTGGTTCACCCCGACCTGGGGTTACGTCCACCAAAATTCTTAGCTTTCTTTATTAATTCAACGGTCATGAAATGGTGCTCGACGCACATCATACATAAGGCATTATCCTTCTCATAATTTCTCCTATATTGGGAGAGAAACCTTTACATTTTCATTTCTAGATCCACATATCATTCAATATAACTTGGGCAATCATGTCCCATTTTTTTAATCATCATTGATCAGATGGAAATAACATTCTCCTTGACAAGCTCAAGAAAACAGCCTTGCTGTTTGAAAGGAAACATAATTCATTCAAATAATGCCTTCCTGTTAAATCTATTGATATAATTTCCTAAAGCCATAACAATAATAAGTATTGCGCATGACCATAACATAATTAGCCCTTACTCGTTAGTTTTTTCGCCAATTACCAATTTCATTTTTAGCATGGAACATAACTCTGTGTTCACGTTGAGTAAGTGGAATGTATAAACATTGAAATCATTTTACTTCTTATTGTTCCTAAATATTTACCCTTTCGAGGCTACGGCTCTGCCCCACTATCAAGCACTTCATTAAAAAGCAACAACAGAGGCGCAGAGGGTTATCAATACCTTTTCACCTAAAAAGAAAACCCTATACATATAAACTATATCCATATATTATAGTCCTTTCAAATTATCAGCCGAAGGTCGACGCAAGGTAAGGGTATCTGAGTTAAAGGATTCGCTGTCACTTTTCATTGTAGTGCAAAAAAAAATATACCATAGGGGCATTCCGATTTCATTCAAGACCAAACAGGAAATCACATAGAGTCTAAAGAACCAATCCCATGCTGCCATGCCTCTAAGGATAACCACTCTACGGCGTTGTCACGACATACCTTCTACGAGGCGAAGGAGGGTCTCTTTAGCGTGATGCTTCTACAGCATACCAAAAACGGCGATGGGGAAACTAGGTATGTACTAAGTCCTTTCTATCAGAGGAAAGGTGATATGATTTACACCACAGAAACTATCAGCCAGGAAGCTTTAACGTTTTGCAGACTTTCATAAAAGTATTTAGGTGAAGCCGATCACTATTACGGCAAAAACAAATTTCAGAACACCAAAACGCCGGTTCTAAACTACCCAGACATTTATTTTAAAAAAATAATAAAAGAATTAATCCAGTACTCACAACATACCTCCAGATCATATCTGATAAATTTTACAGGCAGTCGCAAGGGTACTATTATCAAGCGTTTAAGGAGAGAAACGCTATATGCCCAAATCGTTGCATGCAGCATCAAAACAGAATTATAACAATAATGACAGCGAACAAATTATAAGGCGTATGGGGCATAATGTTAGCTACCCAATACCGTTGTGCTACTCCCAAGAATCCGTTATGGCCTAGCTCTGTTTCACCCCAAGCTCTCGCCAGCGTTCCCTTGCAAGTATTTTTCCGACCTTTTGGAGGTCGCGCCCGAGGTATATCTCCTTATTAGGACCTCGAAATATTTTAAAGAAAACCTTCTGAGGCCTCCTTACCCACGCGCTCCTTCTTTTTAGCTATCATAGCAGAAGATTCCCTCAACAAGGACTGACATACCCCGTGATTTTTACCTTGCTCCAGGAAACTAGCCAGATTTCCTCTTGAAAATCGTACCCTCTTAACTATTACTTGGCAGAATAGAATCCTATGTTCCCTGCCTTTTCTAAATATAGATCTAAGGAAATTACTGGGCTGGGATTTTTCCTTAGAAAAACCCCATTCGCTTGGTGGCAAGCTGACCAAAGGAAAATATACTATTATATAAGAAAAGTATCAAACTCTTCTACATATACATAGTGTAGTTTGAATATATAAACAAATATATATATATATATTGCAAATTAATCATATACATCTGTAGATGGTGTGAACTTAAGCCTAGTCATTGCATGCCTTCCTTGTTACAGGAAAGATTCCCATGTTTTCCTCCTTATGAGGGAATAATAGCGACGTTTTCTTCCCAGAAAATCACATCCCTCCCCAAGTTATGCTCCCCATACTAAAAGTAACGCCTCAGTGATTGACGACTAACTTTTAGGTAATGGGTCTTAAAACCCTACATTATTACTTGAGATATAATTATACTCCATCCAATATGGGTATTAATTCTATAAGCTTCTACAAGTGTAGTAGTGTACATCTATATGTGTATTTTCATGGGACGTGTTGTGGATGTTAGTTCCCATCTATATGTATATAATATAGATATGATTTCCCTTAAGAGATGTTCCATTTTCCATGTTTGTAACTACCTTCGTTGTTACACATGAACTACTTTTGTATAAATATATATATATATATATATATATATATATATGAATAAATAATCCTTTTATGTATATGTATATGTATTATCATATATAATATATACTCTTTATGTATAATGGCTATATCTTCTTCCTTCAATACCTCTCGCTAAAGCGAGGTGGAAGAACCATAATGGATTTGTTTAATATCCCATAGTTGATTAGTTATAGATTATTTAACTTGCGTCGGTGTATGCTTGTATTTCTTAGATCCACAGATTAGGTAATTCATCGCCTACCTACTAAGGTTTTGCTGGTGGGGGCCTTGGCCTTGATCTCCTCACCAGTAACCCAGTACAATTATATCTGACTATTAGAAGATAATTAGTGAGTATAAGGGGGACATTACATCCTCCCCCCCTAAAATTAACACCGTCCTCGGTGTTCTTGTCCTTCGACCATTTCCCTCGCATCCTGAATCATCTTTTCTTCTTTTCATCTCTTCATTCCGAACCCTGGAGACCCTTTCATACTTCTCAAGTCCCCATCATTCAAGACCTGTAATTACCTGCACAAGGTTCGGGTCTAGCCAAAAAATTTCTCAGCAATTCATGTTCAAAAATTGTAATCCAATTAAACATATGCCATAGATTCTTTTGCATTTTAACAATATGCAATTTTTCTAGTGTTCCTTTCTGCTATGATATCCAATCATTTTCATAATGCAAATAACATTATTACTACCATTTTCTGTTGGTGTAATCTCCAACATTTGGTCAATTAGGTCATCCTCTACCTGAGGAACCATTTTTCACATTAAGCAATGTAACAGTCTTTTGGAAAGGTCATTTGACATGTTTTTTTTTTTTTCACTATGCTCTTCCAAACTCCATTTGAGTTTATTTTTCCTTTTCTGGTGTGGACTTACAATAATACTGAGGTTACCCTCCTCAATGACATCAAACAGCATCCTGTCTTTCCAGATGTCCAAATTTTGCCTAGGTCTTTTGCCACACCATATACCTAACACCAATGTGCTCACGCGGCAATCACTTGCCTAACACCATTTTGCTCCCGTGGCATATATTCCTAACACCAGTGTGCTCACGCGACAATCACTTGCCTAACACCATGGTGCTCACGCGGCATCCAATTTTTTTTTTTTTTCCTTGTTTGTATTTGTATAAATTTTAACCTTAACTATTGTAATGCACACTCCATGGTGCTTTCATGAATTTTCATTGTCCCGTTTCATGAATCAACTTCCATAATCAGTCAAGGCATTCATTGATAACCCAAAATTGCAATAATCAATTTTCATAATTTGCCTCGATTTTTAACCGTCATTCACAAGTTACACATCCTTGTAAACAAAACAAGAGAATTATTCCTTACTCCTTTTCTGAGTAAATGAGCGTAAATTACATACACAGGCAGATTTATATACCATAATGTTCTTCGATGTAGCAATGGTCATAATCTTGGTGAAGCCTGCAATGTTAGTATGCAACATCATCATCAACAGTTAGCCCTTGTTTATAAAAACAATCGAGGTTCAACAATTATATTAAGTGAAACAATACCCATAGTTAACCTCCTTATCTATGGCAACAAATATTTCCTAACGGTTGGCTCCAATCGTTAATGTTCCTGGCCTACCCTGCAATGTTAGCATATCACATTATACAGCATTCATCAACTTATTTATCAATATCAAATCCATATCAGCTCTTAATATGCCAATCTTAACATCACCCAAGCAACAACAATATTCCCAAATTATTACTGGTTTCATTCACAAGACTACCAACAAGATCATTTAATCTAGCGCTAGAATTCAATTCTAGGGTTCTTGCTAGAATCTAAACATAGACATGATAGCAATAAAATGGTCTATTAGTATATCAATACCCAAAATAATAATAAAAAAATACCAGCCATGGGAAAATCAAAACATAAGATAGTTCAAGATCGAGACTCAACCCAAACAACAAGGAAGCAATCCCAGAATGTTCACTAATAAGACCATGATTCTAAGAATTCATTTTCTTAATTATGAAGTTGGTACTTGTAACTACACACAAACATTTCAGTATGCACAACATCATTCACTAATATCCAAAACATCCCCAACGAGGTCAACATGGATCAAGAAGTACATTCGCCATTCTATTTAAGGATTTTCAATGCTCAATCTAGCAATGTCATGATTCATAAGGAGATACGGCTTGTCTTCTATATTTTTTTTTCATTTGTGACTTTATTGAACAAGTAATATATTTTAACATACAAAACTTCAAAACCTCTATTAATGAATTTTCAACCACAAAATCAAAACCGTTAATCAACTTTCAAACCTTCATTTTTAAGGATTTAATTAGATCTTTGCTATTCAAGTCGCACGGGAGGAGATTAAGTATCAGAAAGAAACTTACCAAGAATCAGATTCTAATTAATACAATGTCAGCAAACAGATTCATAATTGATACCTGATTAAATTTGGAAGCCGATCAAGGGTTTCGATCTCAATACTCAACCACAAGGTTAATGGATTACACATCTCAACAGAAATTCCAACTAAGGAAATAGGAGGCATTCCATTCATGACTCATGCATTAACCTTATCTAATCAAATACACAACAAGGTCCCGACCCATGCCCATACAACCATTCAATTTATTAACAGATCTATCTTTGCAAACTCATACCACCACAAGATCGGAATTCCCATACATGAGATCTATACTTGGAACACATACAATCCTTAGATCTATACATGCAGCCATATACAAGCATTCAGTCTAACAAGCTTAATTTCCTATGACGAGATCTGTCTTTGTAATTACATACAACCATGGAAATATGGATCTCATACATCAATCCTATATCTAAAATGCATACAATAATTAGATCTATGCATGTAGACATCTAGAGGCATCGGATCTAACATGATTCATTTCATACAATCAGATCCATCTCTGCTAGTGTATATAACCATGGAAATCTAAATCTCACATCCAATCTATACTCTAATGTGTGCTGGAATCCATGCAATAATATAATCACCGAAGCCTACTCATACTCGGATGCATATCTAAAAATCTCTTAACTGGTCGCATACTGAGGTCTTAAATGCATATGGAAAAACACGCAAGAATTGCAGAAGCATACCCATGCTCTAATGTATATTCAAATCCTGGGTGCATAAGAAAACTCAAGCAAAAATCACAAAATCTACTCATGATTGGATGCATATTTAAAAATCTCTTAAACGGTCGCATACTGAGGTCTTGAACGCATATGGAAAAACATACAAGAATCATAGAAGCATACCCATGTTCTGATGCATATTCAAATCCTGGGTGCATAAGAAAACTCAAAAATCACAAAATATACTCATGTATAAAAATATGAGTCTCCAATTCCCATATTACTATTATAATAGAAACTACTATAGTACTCTTGTCGACCATGAGTTTGACCAAGAAGAATTTCTAAACCTCAGTAAATTTTATTGGTGCAACTCAAAAATAGAGACGAAGCAATCGTCTTAGCTATTTGTGAACATATTTGTAAGTGAGCAAGAGAATAACCTGATACCTGTGTACTTACATGCTCGGGTCTCACATTGAGCTGACAAGGTATTGGGTCTTCCCTGTTGTGATTTTCAGGTCAATGTTCCCGTTTCCCCTGCACAACTCCAAGGTCAGTAAACATGTAGTTCCAAAATAAAACATGTAGGAGCGTTTTGAGCCCAATCAGGCCCAAGCGTTTTAACTCCGGCTCTGATACCATATGTAATGTACCCCTGGTACCTTGATGTCATTAAGTGTGAAGAAAATGGGGTAAAGATTATTTTCTTATAGGTTTCGCTATTACTCCAACATGAGCCAAACATGTTAATGTCAGATTCTACATGGTAACACAGTGAATCGTGTCTAAACAGAAAACGATACTGTCAAAGAAGCAAAATGTAGCACAATCATTTACAGCTTACACCCATCCCTAAGAAATAAAAAACAAACAAGCTTGTTATGCCTTTGAATATTCATATGATTAAGTAATCCTCTCGTGTCCTAAGACACACACATACATAAGTCCTAGTGCTATGGTAGAGTCCTTATGCATTATTTTCTTTAAATTAGTGGTTTTTCCCAAGGAGGTCTTACCTTGTAATTATAATGCTTCCCCATTTATCTTGTAAGTACAAACAACACGACTTTGCGGTTGAAGGGTTTGATCTCGATAGAGAACCATTTATATGCATCCTCCAACTACCACTTGAAAACATACTTCAGTTATTTTAATCCTATTTTAGCATATTGTCTGGCGACTAACAAATGGGACCCTTAGTGACTAAGTCCACTCATTTCAATCATTGGTCTTTACCTGAGGTATCTACTATCTTTACCTTCAGCAAAAGTGGTTTTGTTTAAACTTTACAACGTAACCATTCTAGTATGCACCAATGAAATATAAGAGAGAATATTCCTCCTCATAGCACATATGTATTGTAACAAACAAGTAATTCCTTAAATGCATACAGCTTGAAAATTGTGTGTGGGGTAATGAGTCTCCCTTTATTTATCTGTCTAAATAATTGTAACACACTCTAATACATTTCCATGTACCTCAAACAAAACTTAAACCCTACATATGCAAGAAGGGTGTTTACTAACAAGTATTTTAATACCAATGTTTCTCTTCGTCTTGATGTATTTCAATCATTCAAACATCTAAAATATTATTTAAAGAGATCTTATACAGATTATTCCAGTAAAATCATAGTACGAGAAGCCAATATAAAACAAACTTTAATACCCATGAAATCACAATATGGAAAGCCAATACAAAACAAACAGATGCAAACATAAGGAGACACCAAAAATTACGTGGTTCACCCCGACCTGGGGTTACGTCCACCAAAATTCGTAGCTTTCTTTACTAAGTCAACGGTCATGAAGTGGTGCTCGACTCACATCATACATAAGGCATTATCCTTCTCATAATTTCTCCTATATTGGGAGAGAAACCTTTACATTTTCATTTCTAGATCCACATATCATTCAATATAACTTGGGCAATCATGTCCCATTTTTTTAATCATCATTGATCAGATGGAAATAACATTCTCCTTGACAAGCTCAAGAAAACAGCCTTGCTGTTTGAAAGGAAACATAATTCATTCAAATAATGCCTTCCTGTTAAATCTATTGATATAATTTCCTAAAGCCATAACAATAATAAGTATTGTGCATGACCATAACATAATTAGCCCTTACTCATTAGTTTTTTCGCCAATTACCAATTTCATTCTTAGGATGGAACATAACTCTATGTTCACGTTGAGTAAGTGGAATGTATAAACATTGAAATCATTTTACTTCTTATTGTTCCTAAATATTTACCCTTTCGAGGCTACGGCTCTGCCCCACTATCAAGCACTTCATTAAAAAGCAACAGCAGAGGCGTAGAGGGTTATCAATAACCTTTTCACCTAAAAAGAAAACCCTATACATATAAACTGTATCCATATATTATAGTCCTTTGAAATTATCAGCCGAAGGTCGACGCAAGGTAAGGGTATCTGAGTAAAAGGATTCGCTGTCACTTTTCATGGTAGTCCAAAAAAAAATATACCATAGGGGCATTCCGATTTCATTCAAGACCAAACAGGAAATCACATAGAGTCTAAAGAACCAATCCCACGCTGCCATGCCTCTAAGGATAACCACTCTACGGCGCTGTCACGACATACCTTCTACCAGGTGAAGGAGGGTCTGTTTAGCGTGATGCTTCTACAGCATACCAAAAACGGCCATGGGGAAACTGGGTATGTACTAAGTCCTTTCTATCAGAGGAAAGGTGATATGATTTCCATCACAGAAACTATCAGCCAGGAAGCTTTAACGTTTTGCAGACTTTCATAAAAGTATTTAGGTGAAGCCGATCACTATTACGGAAAAAACAAATTTCAGAACACCAAAACGCCGGTGCTCAACTACCCAGACATTTATTTAAAAAAAACAATAAAAGAATTAATCCAGCATTCACAACATACCTCCAGATCGTATCTGATAAATTTTACAGGCAGTTGCTAGGGTACTATTATCAAGCGTTTAAGGAGAGAAACGCTATATGCCCAAATCGTTGCATGCAGCATCAAAATAGAATTATAACAATAATGAAAACAAATAAATTATAAGGCGTATGGGGCAGAATGTTAGCTACCCAATACTGGTGTGCTACTCCCAAGAATCGGTTATGGCCTGGCTCTGTTTCGCCCCAAGCTCTCGCCAGCGTTCCCTTGCAAGTGTTTTTCCAACCTTTTGGAGGTCGCGCCTGAGGTATATCTCCTTGCCTGAGGTATATCTCCTTATTAGGACCTCGAACTCTTTTAAAGAAAACCTTCCGAGGTCTCCTTACACACACGTTCCTTCTTTTTATCTATCGTAGCAGAAGATTCCCTCAACAAGGACTGACATACCCCATGATTTTTACCTCGCTCCAGGAAACTAGCCAGATTTCCTCTTGAAAATCGTACCCTCTTAACTATTACTTGGCAGAATAGAATCCTATGTTCCCTACCTTTTCTAAATATAGATCTAAGGAAATTACTGAGCTGGGCTTTTTCCTTAGAAAAACCCCATTCGCTTGGTGGCAAGCTGACCAAAGGAAAACATACTATTATATAAGAAAAGTATCAAACTCTTCTACATATACATAGTGTAGTTTGAATATATAAACAAATATATATATATATATATATTGCAAATTAATCATATACATCTGTATATGGTGTGAACTTAAGCCTAGTCATTGCATGCCTTCCTTGTTACAGGAAAGATTCCCATGTTTTCCTCCTTACGAGGGAATAACAGCCACATTTTCTTCCTAGAAAATCGCATCCCTCCCCAAGTTATGCTCCCCATACTAAAAGTAACGCCTCAATGATTGACGACTAAATTTTAGGTAATGGGTCTCAAAACCCTACATTATTACTTGAGATATAATTATACTCCATCCAATATGGGTATTAATTCTATAAGCTTATACAAGTGTAGTAGTGTACATCTATATGTGTATTTTCATGGGACGTGTTGTGGATATTAGTTCCCATCTATATGTATATAATATAGATATGATTTCCCTTAAGAGATGTTCCATTTTCCATGTTTGTAACTACCTTCGTTGTTACACATGAACTACTTTTGTATAAATATATATATAAATGAATAAATAATCCTTTTATGTATATGTATATGTATTATCATATATAATATATACTCTTTATGTATAATGGCTATATATTCTCCCTTCAATACCTCTCGCTAAAGCGAGGTGGAAGAACCATAATGGATTTGTTTAATATCCCGTAGTTGATTAGTTCTAGATTATTTAACTTGCGTCGGTGTATGCTTTTATTTCTTAGATCCACAGATTAGGTAATTCATCGCCTACCTACTAAGGTTTTGCTGGTGGGGACCTTGGCCTTGAGCTCCTCACCAGTAACCCAGTACAATTATATCTGACTATTACAAGATAATTAGTGAGTATAAGGGGGACATTACATTTTCCTTCATAATCATTTTGCAGACCTTCTCCAACTCGCTTCTTCTCTGAGGTCATTCCAATATGACCATTAATTCATTGTATGTAAGGTTAAAACCTTACATGTTGGACATTATTTATAAATATATATATTTGATAATTTGAATGATGTCTTTACAAAGATAGTGAGCCATGTTAAATATGGAGGATAGAGTAGTAGACATGTCTATTTAATAAATAGAATACCATATCATAAGTAATATTTAATAGTTAGTTAACCTATCAGTGAATGGATAATAATTGATATCATTAACAAATGTAATAAACATTTAGGTTTATTAAAATTCATCTGGCCTTGAAAATATTCGGCCACAAATATTCTATGAAGAGTGCTCAACTTAAACTTCTTAAATGATTGATTCGGCGCACCTTCAATAGAGGTGTTGTGCTTAACGAAGTTTTCTTTAAGGGCATAGGTGAGATTGATGTTGACAAGGGAACTCTTGCCATGAATAAGGATACCACGGTTTAATAATTCCTTAAATAGTTCTTCACATTTCCATTCAAATATCTACATGCATATAATTCTGTATATAAAACCATAATGACTATAGGAATTATTTTTCTAAGTTTACAATCTGATATCTTCATGATGAACTTATGTCGACATATTGAACCCAGGTATTTTTGCATGCTTGAGTATGGCACTGATTAATATATGAGATATAGATTCCATAGTGTTGATCGATGTATTTTAAAACATGGTTGCATATTCAATTACATTTGTTATGAAATTCTTATACGTAGTGGAAACTACTGACAACTTACTTAATTAAATATGATTGGTTAAGGATTCTTCACTTGTAGTTTCATCGCATACTTCTAAGGATGAAGCTTCTTTTAATGTATTTATTTCATCCATTGGTGTTTGATTAAAAATATTCAATTATTTATATTCTTATCTTTATCTAACGACCTTGTCTCCCATTCTTACTTGCAGGGATGATTTTAAGAACCCCTTAGATTTATATGTATAAAAAATGGGTGAATCTCTCCGATATATAGAAAAATTTGAAGGCAATTTTACCAATAATATAAGATGTATATATACAAAATTTGGAGAATCTTTTTATTATATATTGTTGTAAAATCTTCGTGAATATTTCACTATGTTATAAGATATTGTAAAATCTTGGTGAATATTTAACTTGATTATAAAAATTGTTTTACTTATAGCATCATCTTCTTTGAAAGGTTTGCAAATATATTAGTACTGTATGCATTTTCTTGTGCATGATGGGGTGTGTCACTGTGTAAGACTAGAACCTTTTTACAAAAAAAATGATGTTTTCATATGAAAACTTAAATCTCATGATGTATTTTTTTGTTTTGATCAAGTTGCCTTTGAATTTAAGAGGGAAGCCTTTCTAATTTTCCAGCATTAGAAGGGTGGGTCTATAAGTTTTGCTGACATACATCTTGCGAAGTATTTGTCAAAAAAAATTAGTGTAGTAAGGAATATTTTATCGATTTTTTTGGGTATAATATTGTAATTAACATATTGAGAAAGATGGACATGATTTTGTTGGTATGAATTTATATAACTCACACAGATACTGAGCAAGAGGGTTTCAAGATAGTGGGTTGACAGCTTGTTTTTTACTGAAGTGTTATTTAAAATAAAACTGATTGTTTTAACTACTATATTATGATCTTCAGGTCATTAGAAGTACTCATCTTTGGAATTGAATGCTTGTATATATATTATTAGCTGAAATGATTAAATTTGGATTTGCTTTAAGTGATGCACCAGGGAAACATGCAACGGGAGGGTTAAGGATGAGTTTAATGAGAGTCACAATGCTTTATTTGTCATATTGGGTGATATGCATTAGTATAATGGCTGACAAGTAACATCCCACTCTTCGAATGATGTGGAGTTTTCTTGAAACTAGTCACTTGGTGCTTCTAGGCAAGTATATGAATGCAATCTCTCGCAAAAAAATTGAAAGTCCACTCAATGGAACCCAAGATAATCACTTTCTGCAATGTGTAGAATTCATGACTGAACAAAAATTTGCTATGACATCTGAGAAGAAAGAAAAATTGACGAATACCCAAGTTGGAGGGCTTGGCCTTTTGATATAAGGTAAAGCTTTTTTTTTTTTGAGCACTTGTCGAACAAGGTTGTCAAACATCTAACAAGAGTGATCTTGTCTCATCCTTAAAAACTTACACGAGTGATATTATTATTGGTACCTTGTAAACATCAGTTAAGGCACAAAAAAGGGAAAACATTTCACAAACAATATTTGAACTTGAGTGAGGTGGGTAAACAACTTCTCATCTTAATCACATAAGCTAAAATACAATTAACATGATTATAAAGGAAGTTAGTTTATATTGTCCAAAATTAATATCATAGAAATAGATGTTTACTACCATTGAAAATATTAATAGGAATATTGAATTTATGAGATGCTCTCATCATGTTCTCTAAATCTTAATAAAAAAATAAAAACAAAAATTATTATACAATGTTTACTTTAATATAAACCATTTACTCATTAAATATTAATTAATTAAAATACCTAAGTTTCTTAATAAATGACCTAAATATGTTACATTTTAAGACTTTCTGGAATCACAACACCATCA
>LPNX010463594.1:151381-166258 GCA_001517045.1 Pseudotsuga menziesii | reverse complement strand
ACATTCTAACAAGTGTGATTACAAGGACTTGAAGTTGAACACTTGAAGAATCCATCAAGTAGGAGACATTAAGGTATTCCCACTACCCAATAGCGAGGGAAATTGCCACTGATGTCTAAAATCCCCAAGGTATTGTCATAAAAATCTAAATCTCATCCCCAGAGCAAGATGTGTTGCAGTCAATAGGAAGAGATCCGTTGGAAGGAAGGCATTAAGGTATCCTTCATCATCCAACACGAGGTAAGTCAAAGACTAATTAGATCTGGAATTGGTACTGAATTTCACAACAAGGAATGTCGAAGACATGATGTAATGAACTAATACCAGGGAATGGCCGACACAAAAGGTCAAGGTAACTGCAGAATGGCCGACAAAGGTTTAATCCTTGAATAGTGAGCACAACACAAAAGTGACTTAGGCAGCTTTTGACACAAAAAGGACCAACGAAACAAATCTACAATGTAGGAGACATTGATAGATTCCCCATATAATTGGAAAAGAGACCAACTGTAGGAGTAAGAAACTATGAATCAGGATAAGGTCAAAATACTAGGACCCAACTGTTGATAGACTCAAAACTGGTGCTTTGTCAAGGAAACAAGACTTGCTGCCATGATGTAAAAAACATGTGAATGAACTTCCCTTCCCCTATTTCTTGTAAAGGTTTAACGAGTCCAAGAAAGCAAACTCGGGACCATCTTCATTTTTGGCAAGCTCGAAGAAAAGAAAGAAGAATGCTTGATAAAGCACTGATTCGTGGATTTTACGAGCCCGAACTAGTACATGCTCAACGGTGTTTTCATAGTTTAGAGAGTTTGAAAACTCCAAAGAAGACTCCAGGGGGGTTCTTTTTCGTATAATTTAGTCCCCTGAGGCCGAAAAAGTATAAAACATACCAAAGAACTCTCTTAACTTCCGAAGAAGAAAAGGCGCACCTTTTTCGTACTTAGTCACGAAGGTTCAAAAAAGGTTAAATTACCACCTACCCAATGCTCCTTCAAAAGCAGCATATAGCCTGAGTTTTACGAGTGTGAAGGAAGGAAAGATCACTCGGAAAGATCCATTTGATTATGAGAAATGGGGCTTACAACAATAAACTCAATGCTTTGTTCTTTAGGGTTTAACAAGCATGACAAAGACATAAAGTACACTCAGAAATTTTTCATGTTTTGGTCCAAAGCACGAAAAAGAGAAAACTAAGCTCATACCGGGGGTTCCTTTTCCGTAGGTTTAGTCCCTCAGGTCCGGAAAAGTGATAAACCTATGCCTGAGAATACTCTTCTCAATTGAAATAGAAAAGAGAGTGTTCCTTTCTCGTATTATTCCACATGGTCCGAGAAAGAGATAACCTACCACCAATGTGGATGCCCATTCACATATTCTTAACGAGCCTGAATGGACAAGTTTACTCGGCAGTCAAGTCTATTTTGAGGAGTCAAACTTGGGCCTAAAGAAACTCAAAATATTTCCCGTGAATTTTTAACGAGTCCGAAAAATTCAACTCGCAGCCTCCTTACTATTTTTAACGAGCTCGAAGGATAGCAGAAAGAATGCTCTAAATGCGAGGAGACGAGTGTCATAGGAAGGCGAAACTAGTTCCAAGCGCAAGGAACAGGCCTATGCATAATGCAAGGAAAGTGAGAAAGATAAGGACACTTAGGGAACGTCTCCTCAAGGTAAAGGGGGTCAAGTTGCAAAGGCAAAATGATACAAGGCTTAGCGATGATGAGAACAAAGATGAGGGCTTATACAATGAGCTAAAAGCATGTAAGCCCGCACCAGGGCACATGCAAATGCAATTACGACTTGAACAACAAGACAAGGCTAGTAAACAGTTGTGACTCCAACTAAAAATCCTGTCTCCAAGAAACAACAATATCATAATCATATTCAGAAGAAACGATCTGATGTGGGTCACTTTGGCAGAAACACATGTGACTTCGCTATCTTCTATAAAAGGGAAACTCAAGGTAGAATCAACCGAAGCATATTCTATAATACCAAGGCTCAAGGGTTTATAATCACTAAGATCAACCTCAGAAGGAGAGAAAAAATCAACAAGGGAGATAGAGTCTGTAGGAACAAACTCAGTATCACAGGAGTTGAAAAATTCATAAGAAAAATCAAACTCATCAGGATCACTGACTTGCTGTTCGAAGGAAGAGTCAAAAGACTCAACAAGACCAACATAAGAATAAATGTCAGGCTTACTAGGAAAATCAGGGTTAGACTTAGTCATAACTGAACCAACATCCAAAAGAAGATCAGACTGTATCAAAGACTCTAGGAAGACTTCATCCGAAGGAAAGAGATCATCTGAGATAGGACACATGTCTAAACTTTCAAATGGATCGACAGAGTGGAGATTAGGCCCCACAGTCTGTATAGGATGACTGACCTGGTCAACTGCTAGGACCAAGTCCCGAGAAGGTAAGCATGAAAACAGAGGCTGCTTCTCAGTAGCAATTGAACACAAAGGACAAGAGGCCACATAGTTCACCTATGGTGGGGTAGTGTCTATAGAAACACTAGGAATCAATAAAGGAAAGACCTGGTCTCTAGTTGGGTCAGGAGAGGGATAAAGAAAATCCAACTGATCAATAGTGACAATTTCTTCACCATGATTAAAGTACATCACACAAAAAAATGTTGACACCACAGCTTGCATGGCATAGACATAATCACGTCCAAGGAGCATATTAAAGTCCAAGGGGTCTTCTATCACCATGAAGTCAACTAAGACGGTCTTCCCACCCAAAGTAACAGGTCTTTGAGCAAGAATTCCCAAGGATATACAAGTTCTTCTATCAAACACCAGTAACTGACTAGCATTCGACACAAGGCTGGGAGATCCCATGCCTCGCCAAGCATGAGCAGACAAAATACTAACTGAGGCTCCTTTATCAATAATACAAAGAGCAATCGTATATGGTTCAACTTTGACCTTTATCTGGAAAGGTGCATCAGAAGGAAGGCGCAGCTCAACTAGGCTATCCCAATCAAAGGAAGCAATCCGAGATCTTGGTGGGGGTTGATCCGAAGCAAGTTCAGTGACCCCTTGTTCAGTAGGTTCTGAACTGGCAGTGAAGAAAATGCGACTAGTAGACATTTCACTCTCCAAAGGAAGAGTGGGATTGATCGATACTGAATTCGATTCAACTGCTTCATGAAATTCACTCTCTAAAGGGAGAGTGGGATTGAGCAAAGATGACATTGGTTCAATCACTTCAGGATCACTCTCCGAAAGAAGAGTGGGATCGACCAAATCTAAGATTGGTTCAACCACTTGATCAACCAAAGGTTGAGTAGGTTGTTGAGAAACTATAGGTTGTTCAGGGGAAGGAAATTCTTGAGTCTCGGACCACACTCTTCGCACCTCTACGATAGTAGGGAACTGGTGAGTAAGATGATCTCCCTTGCATAGCTTACAAGGGAACTTAAGTTTGCACTTCGAATGACCAATTTTCTCAACGGTGTAAAAATGACTAGCAGTGGATGACTGTTTGCTCTCAACATGACCTACAGAGGTTGAGATTTTTCCCCCAGCATGAACACCAGAGGTTGGGTGACTGGGTCCAACCTCACTAAGAGAGGTTGGTTTTTGAAAAGCTTTAGAATGTTCAAAAATGGGATGACCATGAAACCAAACTCTTTGCACCTCCACAATAAAAGGGCATTTATAAGTAAGGTGGTCTCCCTCACAAAGCTTACAAGGAAACATGGGCTTGTGTTTTGAACGGGTAGTCTTTTCAACAGTGTCAACATGACTCGCAGTGGCTGACGGATTGTCTTCAGCATGAACCACAGAGGCTAAGAGACTTCCCCCAACATGACTTGCATAGGCTGAGAGACTGCCCCCAGCATGACTTGCAGAGGCTGAGAGATTGGGTCCAACATGACTTGTAGAGGTTGGACGGGCACCACCAACATGAACAACAGAGGCTGAGTGGTTAGGATCAACATGCTTTACAGCAGTTGAGTGTGTGCCCCCAGCATGAACAACAAAGGCTGGGTGGATCGATCCAACATGACTTACAGAGGTTGGATGGGGAGTTTCAACTTGAACAACAGAGGTTGAAAGGGTGCCCTCAGCATGAACTGTAGAGGCTGAGTGACTGGATCCAACATTACCTGGAAAGGTACGAAGGATCCCACCAGCATGAACCATAGGGGCTGGATGGTGAAGATCAACTTGACTTGCATAGGTTGAGTGCTCAGATCCAACATGACCGACAGAGGTTGGATGGGTGCCCCCAGCATGAACCACAGAGGCTGGGTGGTGAAGATCAACTTGACTTGCAGAGGTTGAGTGCTTAGATCCAACATGACCTATAGAGGTTGGATAGGTTCCCCCAGCATGAACTGCAGAGGCCGGGTGGTGAGGTTCAACTTGACTTGCAGAGGTTGAACGGGTGCCCCCTTGCTTATGTGCCTTTTTCCTATTCCTCCTTCTTTTACTCCTTTTAGAATTCCGGTTACTAGTATCAGTACTTTCACCACATGAGGTAGAAGGAGGAGGAGAATCAACTACAGGTGAAGGGGAAGCAGTGATTTGATGCCATTGATATATCAGAGGGTTATCTCCTTAGTCCAAGTCTCCACGCGGCCTCGTGCTTAACTCCCGTTTGAGAGGAGCTTCCCAGATACAATCAACGTAGACAAAGGTTTACCTAGTGATTGGCCAACTACATCTGAAATTTTAACACTTGTGGAGAGTTGAAACTCCCTAATCCATAAGTCTAGCCTAAGCTAGTTGGTGTATGACCCTATAAAATAAAACTTACTAATAATTTTTAAATTATATCGTTTATTTTAAGGGTTGTTTTTAGTTAGAGGGTAAATGGCATGAAAATTATGTGGTGTTTTGACTCAAAGTTGAAACAAAATGACTAAGCAAAGAGATATGAAATGCAAAAATCAAAAACTATTCTCTTTATTTTTTATATAGAAACTTGAAAGCCACAAAAGAACAAATTCTTTTTATTTTTATTTTTTCAAAAACAATGATATGCCATGCAATCTAGACTAAAAACCTAATCTACATGCATATAAAGCAAACATGTGTTTTTGTTTTTTTCTTTTATAAATGCAAAAGAAAAAACAGCCTATCAACTAATGTAAGCAAGTATTGTAAGCAAAGCAAATAGACAACTACTCTACACCCCACAAACAAACCCTAGGTTTCCCTAAAGTTAGATATCAACCTCTCTTGAAAAGAAGGCTTACAAAGGTAAACAAGCCAACAACTTTGGAATGAAGAGACTAAGCAATAAGACTGGCATAAACAAAGGTCAAGAAGTCCCAAGTATCAATCTAAACCTACAAACAAAGGCTTCTTAGTACCTTGTCCAACAAGGTCAAGCCAAAGAAGGAGGTGTGGGGGAAGGCAGCAAAAAACAGTATATGTTCTTTTTATTTTTCTTTTATAAATGCAAAAGAAAAACTACCTACAAACAAAAGTATGCAGATAACAAGAACCAAACAAAAGGAACTCTACTATACAACCACCAAACAAACTCTAGAATGAACTAAAGTCAATATAAACCCTACTTGGAAGGAAGGCCTGCATAAGAGACAAGTCAGCTATTTTGGCACGGTGAAGTTAACTAACAGAAGAAGAAGGAAACCAACACCAACAAGCTTCTGAAATCAGACAAAGATCACTAACAGAGGCTGACCAGCAACATAAGCCAAAAATCATGCCAAGCAAAGGAGGTGGGGAAAAGAGCAAAGAACAAACCCTAATGTTATAAAAGGCTTACCACATAGATAAAGAACAACCAAAAGGGATGACACTAACTCCCTGGAGTCATGCACTTGTAGAGGACACCAAAAGACCTACCAAACAGCCCACAATAGTACAAAGAACCACAAAAAATGAGGAAAAACATTGTTTTAGGGGCACACGCGGGTTGTACTACTGACAAATCGCATGTCATACATGGGTTTCCAATACAGCAAGTCGCATACTTACGCAAGTTGCCAATACAGCAAGTCACATGTATAAGAACATGCGGGTTGTATAGTTGACAAGTCACGTATCATACGTGGGTTGACGGTATAGATAGTCGCGTGTACCAAACCAGACACGCGACTGTTTAGTCTTCAAGTTGCGTACGGGTGGAAAAACTCCCAAAAAAGGTCAAAAAATTCCTTAGAAAGGCAGGGGAGGTGTTCTATCATACTTATAAGGTGTTCCTAAGTGGCAAGAAGGACCTGAAACAATGCAAAAGACTGAAAGAAAGACAGAGAAACCCCAAACAGACAAGGCTCTCCCCAGCGGAGTCGCCAGTTCTGTTGTAAAGGAAAGTGTCCTATGGCTATGGTCTAAGAGGCCATCAACATACTGGAGTTGAAAGGTGGATGCAAATAGTTCTGCAAGTAAATATAGGCAAGATTCAGAGATTGGAATGGCTCATACCTTAGCCAAACGAAGGTTAATCCAATCATTCCTTCAATCCTCTTCTTGCTCCTCTCGCTCCAAGAGACCTGCAAAACGAATTATACCTTCCTCAAACCAATATGACCACATATAAAGCAATGATAATCAAATAAACATGAAATAATGATCTGACTAACATCATCATATGATCATAAACAGAGATTCAATCACACATTGAACAATGATTTGGGAAGAAGAAGGACATCACATCTTTATTAATCTTGAAAACAAGTACAAGTATACCTTCTCTTCAAGTTCGGCACCTCACGAAACCTTGATTCGGTTCTGTTGCTTCTCTTCACCAAAGAACTCAGCCTCCAAGATCTGCAACACAAGGGGATGATCGCCAGGGCAAAGGTGTGGGCAAAGAGAGCTCCAAATCCTCCAGCATAACAATGCAAAAATTCAAGTCTCCTCTCATGGACCTCCCTACCTCTATTTATATGGTTAAGGAAGAGCTAGGGGTGAAGACAAAGTAGTTACAACTAAAGGATTCAGTTGCATAACTACCCAAACTACCCGAATTTCAAAAGACGTGTTTTTTGACATTTTTAAGAGGCGTACGTGGGTTGCTGAATACAACAGTCGCGTACACAAGAAATATACGCAGGTTGCTAATACAAAAATTCGCATATATAAGCAACTTGCGTACGTATGCGGGTATCATAGAGAGCAACTCGCGTACGTACGCGGGTATTATAGAGAGCAACTCGCATATAGACAAAAAAAACTCATTTTAAGGGTGTTTCTAGGCATTTTCAGGCTTTGGTGTCTTCTGGAAAGTTTTAGCTAACAGAAATATCTTTCAAACGGTGTAGAAATGAGGTCAAACGAAGTTACAAAACTCAAGATATAGGTCCTCCAATTTATGTGTTTTTTCAGTGACTTTTCATGAAGTGTCATCATGGAAGTTGTCGACATGCAATAGAATCATGGGAAAGTGGTCATAGGCAGAGATGTGTCATTTTGAGCTATAACAATCACCTTCATTTGATTGACCTTGATTTGACACGATGTGATCCGATAAGCCCAAGGGTTGTGTTTGTTTGTTTGCTCGTGCTGGGAGTTCTGATTCTGGGTATTTTGGTGGTTCCCATTTCTTTGAATAGGTTTTATCATCATGCATGAACAGCTCATTCAAGAGCTAGACAATGTGACAATGTGCAAAATCCATTGCAATCATTTATCCTCTATTTTCATCAAAGATATCAGACAATGTCTTCCTTTTAGCTGCTAGTTCTTCCTTCTATTGTTTCTTTCATATTTGACTGTTTTCTGGAAGATTCATTTGGAGGTCCAACTGCATAGGAAGAAATTGGACTTGTTTCTCCTGGATAATGCCAAGTCTTTGCTTTTGTGGTTCAATTGTAATAATATATTTGTTCTCTCTGCAAAAGATAATTCCTACTAATTCAAGCCACCCCACAATAGCTTTAGGAAGCTTTCCATATACTCTGAAATATGTACAATAGACCATAAGTACACAAGCATCCGTTTTCTCAAATATGGCAATACAGTGAAGATACTGATAAACTCTGACTACCCTTTGCCATAATTTTCAGATTAACAGTAAAGGAGTTCATCAATCCATTTCATGGCTTTATGCTTCCAGTCTGACATAGATATAAAATTAAGCATCTGCAAAACAATGTCCAGGACAAATGGAACAATTTTATTAACACATGCATTCCGGCATAATGCTGTGATTGTAGACTTGTAAGCTTCCAATCTCTAATCCATTTGAATCCGGCCATAGTTCATATGAAGATTTAGTGTGGTGCACTGCATGATGAAACATATCATCTGTTCATATCACCTTCTCCTTTTTGTAAAAGATATGAAGGTACGCCACCCACACAACTACAGAGTTCAGATTAGTCTCAATTTCTCGTGATAAAACATACAAATTTTTTTTCTTGCCATCTGATTTATCAATATTGCCGTCAATGTTCATTGAATCGATCACTAACTCCAGCCAGCATTCTATGTCACCAAGTCCTCAAAAAATGTGTTTATGTGTATCATTTGGTTTTCCAATTTCACTAGAAGTATATAAACAATTAGGAAGTCGACTGTTATTGCCAAGCATCCACTTCCTAATAGTTGCACTATGTAAACACGGCATGTATGAAGGTAGAAGTCTCTGAATAAAAAATGGAATAGAGAAGGACTGGCATAAACCCAATTTCTAGAAATGTCAAGTTCCGCAAGATATCAGGTTACCCACCATAGGACTATCTACTTTTAAAAGATGTGGCCCAATTCGATACACTAGCACTTTCATTCCATAGCTGCTAGTGCTATGATGCAACAAGCTTCGTGGCACTGCAGATTGCTCTACAATAGTTCTACAAGGAAAATTTTAAGACCCAATTGCCCCACTACACACTTGCAATTTTTTATTTCCATGAATTTTTAACTCGTGGTGTCCAAAAGAACCATCAATATCATCGTTACTGTACTTATTTAGTTGTTCAGAAACTTGAGAAGGAGTTAGGTTGTAGTCTTTAGCATGCTGCCATGGACAATCCTCATTATTACATTTCCCACGATGCTCAAAATTACAAAGTGGCCATAATGGATTAATAAACATGACTGTCCGTAGTTAATTTGTGAGGCACTCCATTTGTAGTAATGAGATCAGAGTAAATCCTGTGTGACTTAAACATATCTAAAGGACTATCATAAAGGATAAACTTTGTGACATGTTTTGGTGAAATCTGCAAAATGGGCTGTGCCTTTTTCCTAGAAGCATTTGCTAACATACCATGTGCAGTTGAGACAACATCCTTTTGATAGTGGGATACAACCTTTAGTTCTAATGAGGAGTTCCAAAAATCACCCTTGAGTGATTGACTAGTAGCTTCTTCAAAACAGTTTGTGATCACTGCCTTGATCTTTGTCTTAGAGGAGTTTTCTTCAAGGGTCTTTTGAGCAACACCTTGACTTAAGGTAACACTATTGTGTGTAATCTTGATCCTCCATATTACCCATACAAGAAGATACAGATCCACCTGGAACAGTTAAATTTGCAATAACTGCAAAATCAAACATCTCAAGTTGTTCACATTTTGTGTTTCCACCAATGTGACCTAAAGTTGCATGTTCTTCATCAGAACAATACATTATTTGAACCCGAAATTTGACGACAGAATCTGACGCCGTCTGACATTTTGCACGGATGTGTCGGACAGCAATCAATCATCAGAATGCTGATAACAAAATATTTATAGAGCCGTCGAATATCTGACACGAGTGAGTCGGATTTGCGCCCCTGGTAATGTCAGGGAACCGACACTAGCAGTGTCGGATCTTCGACGTCTATGAAAGCAACACTGGCGGTTATCTGAAGCTGATGTGTCGGATATCCGACGGGGAACCGACACTACCAGGGTGGTCTGTCAACATCTGCGAAAGAAAAACTGGCGGTTATCCGGCACTGCCGCGTTGGATATTCGACGGGCGGTTTATAAAATAAAAATATATAATATATAATACTATATAATAAGAAATTACTCATTTTCGTTTTGGACAGTCTGTTCAATTTGGAGGTTTTTGTGAATTTAGGAGTAGGTCTAGTAGACATGGCAGACAACTCTATTGACCCATGGCAGCAAGAGCTCAACATCTTCTCCTCACCGAAAATTATTGGTATACCATCCCTGGACACAGTGCAGAACACGCTAGAAAATTTGACAGCTGGAAGCGAGACCAGGGTTCCAGTTTCTTCGCCAGATGAAGAGAGCAGGGTTTCAATTTCTTCACTAGATGAAGAGCTGCTAGGTGTGTTTGTAGTACGGCCATTGAACCCGGCCTTAGGAGGAGGCCCGTACTCATTATTCCAACCTCCAAGCACAGCTGCAGCAACCATTTTCATCGAACATCCCCAGGTGGAACCACAAGGAACCCCAAATAGGGAAATCTATCCTTCAGTGTCATAGGGAGCATGCATAGGAGAAGCCACCGAACAATTGGACGGAATCTTGAACAGGAACTCCACCCCAGAAGACGAAAGCACCCAAATCACCTCTAGGAAATGAAAGAATCAGTGTTTAAATCCCTCTAGAATATATTTTAACCTAATTTGTGGAGTCAGGTGCACCATGGAAGAAGCACTGGAGATGGATGGATTAACCCTACTCAGGAAAATCAAAGGAAGAAACCCCACCCTGGGGAAAATGAAGGAATGGACCAGGAAAAATTGGACAGGGCTTCAAGGTGAAGGCCCAGTTATTAATTCGCTTGCAAAGGGATAGTTTGGCTTCTGGTTCAGAAGTGGAGAGGATGCATACCTCATACGCAGTAGAGTCTGGACATATGGGAAAGCCTCATTTCAGCTAAAGTAGTGGACCCCCTTGTTCGATGCGGAAACAGAGCAATTGGATACAATACCAGTCTAGGTTCGCCTGCCAGGACTACCATTGGAATTCTGGAACCCGGCCTGGCTTAGTGAAATCAGGAATGCGCTAGGGACTTTCATTGAAGTGGACCTCTCATTTCAACAGACGGAAATCAAAAAGGTAGCAAGGATTCTAGTCTCTTTGAACATCAGAACCAGTCTTCCAGAAGCCTTTAATTTTGTATGGAAAAACAAGCAAAAAAGATAGATGTTGGACTATGAAGGGCTCCCGTCTCGATGCCACAAATGTCATGAAACAAGACATTTGGCAAGAAACTGCCCAAACTTTGTTCTCTCAACAACTGGAAGAAGGAAGTGTGTTAGGAGAACAGAGGCCCCGAGCTCCAGATAAATTGATCCAAACACAGCTTCAGATGAAAATCCTCTCAGGTCGGAGGGCACAGAACAAACATTGGATCAACCAGAAAGAGCAGGAGTAGTAGCAACAGAAGAGCCTTCTCAACAGACGGAACAACATCCGATCGCGTCTCCCCCACCGGGTATGAACACTTCTTCCCTTAGCAATCATTTGAATGATTAGTATCTTTGAATGAGGAAAAATATTTTCCCACCCCTATCACAAACAGTCCCCCTCCCCCAAACAATGACACCTCCTCCCCCGCATTCAAAAGTACCTCCAATTCAAACCAGGCAGCATCCCCTTCCACCATAAAAAATGACTCGCCCACTCAGTCTTCCTCTATCCGTTTCCACCTTCGTTCAAGGGACGTTCCAATCCCTCAAAAACCAAAAATCCCTACAAAAGGACTAGGGGTAAGTTTCAGGATCACATCCAAAGGGAAAGGGAGAGGAAGACCATCTCACCTCTCTACGGCCCAGAGCATGGTGCTCAGGAATCAGGCAAGTGGCAAACAAACAACCATTTTCAGGGCGCTTAGAGCAGTGCAAACCCCAGATGGGGTGCCCAAATGAAATTTGTCTCCCTAAACTGTAGGGGTCTGGCAAGCACCCAAAAAAAGCTTTCCCTAAAAAGGATGATGGAGGTTCTATCACCAGAAGTCATCCTTCCACAAGAAACAATGGGTCTAGAGCTGGAAGTTCAAACTAGTTTAACATCACTTCTTCCGCAATACTCTTTCACAGCGCAAAGTGCCATCAACCACTGTGGAGGTGTTGTGCCCCTACTCAACAGCCTTTAAAAACATTATTTCATCTAACAAAATTCTATTTTGTTTGATGAAATGTTCGAATTTCTCAATAAAGAATTATGGCTACTGAAACAATGCCATTTTGTCAACTACTGAATTGGCGAAATTCGTTGTTATTAAAGCTACCTTTGCAACTATGGAATATTTAACAAGATCATTACTAATGAGTTTGGATTTGTGATTAAGGATAAGTATTAACGATTTCTACATTCTTTGTTTTATCCTAACCTAGAAATTAATCCAAAACATTGTGAATCGATTTTGTTGAGTTTGTTATTATAATTATTGCTAGGGTTCAAATATTATCAATGGTTGATTCATGGTGATTTCGGTCAAGACCTAGAGTACGTAAGTCATATACCATTCCTTTTGACATATCTTAAGTTCTCAAACCATGGTCGACATTACCACAAATATCTATGCCAATAATTACTATATGGTATGTTTTATGAAGTCAATTCTTGATTTAATGGTTTGCAATTATAGTTTATCATTCGCCATCTTTACGAGATAGATTGAATCTATTATAGGGGTTTATACCTTATGGTTATCGCTGGATTGGTTTGTGGCGTAGCCTGTATCCTAACTCACATATTGCGAAGCCAGTTTGTCATCATGACCCTGGTACTTGAACTGTCCGTCATGTTTAAGTTCTGGTACGTGTCTAATATCGTGGATGCCTGTTGATGAAACACTTGTAATACGTACAGCAGAGGGACTCCCATCATTCAATTCAGAGCGAATTATGATATTATCAGTGTTCTAGGGTTTTCTACCGTCATTTGTGCTATCAATCGATTACCGCTCCGAGTGCCGATGGCTTCGGTCATGCTAAACCCACAGAGGTATACTTTGCATTCGAGCATGGCTTACCCTGTTCATTATCTGGTGTTGCTGAGCCTTCATTCTACGTGCTCACGACCTGGTCTTCTGTCTTTGGCTGAGTGGTGGTACGTATTTTTTGTGTGGTTACGCATTCGTAATCAACCAGTGATGGCTCCTGTCGTCAGGGTTGAACCCTGCGAGATGACCTTGTTAAACTCAAACCCTGAACTCTCAGAAAAGGTCAGGAATGTGGGGTAGATGTTGTTCTTCGAGAAGTTTTCCGACTCGAATCCTGAAGTTACCAGAGTCTTTGCTCTGTCCCTGGTTAATTACCAAGTAGAGGTTGGTGATCTCTGCTTCCAGGTGGATGAAAGATCCATAGCAGCCACAATAGGTTTGTCTCTGTCTGGGCAAAGGTGGTTCAAATACCAGAAGATGGACATAACCGAATGGAGATGATTATTAAAGAACCCAATTCATGAAATTTCTTTTCGAACTGGGGTGGCACGTAAGTATTTTCTTAAAGAATGGCGTCTAGTGCTTGATTGGATTCATCGATATTTGACCTGTGAAGGCCGGTTATCTTCGGCATACGTATATCATCTTCGTATGATGGCTGTCTTTATAGGGTTTCCCATTAATTTGCCTTACTACCTTCTGCATAGTTTATTTAAGATGTCAAATGCCATAAAAAAGGGGCCTAAACGTGTCAGCCGCAGTCTTTTTCATCACGGTCTGGTTCGTATGTTGATTGAGAACGAATTGATGAAGTCGGGTCGCTCATGGGAGCAGTTTATAGAGTCAAACGGTTTTTCATCCTTTTGTCATTGCATGTTTGACAGTCCTGATGACTGTAGCAAACATAGAAATGCAGTTTCGGCTCCATTCTTGTCTCCGCGCAAATCTCTGTCAAACCCTAGCCTTAAGAGTTCAGAACCCTACAAAGCACCTACGGAGAATCCAGTGAACACTCCTCATACCCCTCCAAAGTCTAGGCGTGTGAAGAAAATTTCAACTCTGTCACCTGTTACTCCGCCAAATAGTAGTGATAAAATTGGGAATCGTCAAGGAAATCTACCCAAATCCAAGCTGGTTAGAAGGCTAACCAGGAGTATGGCGAAAGCTAAGATGGTTAAAACCCTCGTGAGTAATAAGGTTCCAGTGGAAACGGTTGTGATTGAGGATGAAGAAACCATTGCTCCTTCGCCTGCTAATAACAACCTGGTTCATCCTAAGTCCGTTGCTGATTTAGCTGGTGAAGGTCACCCTGTGATTGATAATGATATGCACGAAAGTCCTTCTCTGTCTATTGTCGAGCCGCAATTTGATGTCACCCTTGATCATAATAATTCTCTAGCAGTGGATAAAGAAGTGCGGGAAGTTTTAGTTGGTCATATGGCTGATTCTATAGTAAAAGAAAAACCGGTTAAAATAACCTCGACTGTTCTTCGTGGAACTGGGGAAACCATTCATCCTCTGTTCATTAGTTGTCTTTTAGATAAGGTTCGTAGAATGGAAGACAGGATGAATGAAATAGTAGCAAGTCGAGATTTAATGAAAGCTGATAATGTGGAGTTAAGGGCAAAAGTTGATGAAAGTGGTCAGCAGCTTTTACGATTGAAGAATCATAAGAACAAGCTCATAAGGAGGGTTCTCAAATTGCAAGATGAAAACGAAAAGAGTGAAGAAAAGGTCTGTGACCTCAACGCTCAGATCGCGCTCGTGCAATTCAGGGCTCCTTCACCGAGTCATTCTAATGGGGTCCATATTCAAGTTTTTAACGCACCAGTTAATTTGTGACTATACTGGATTTCTTTGTTGTTGGTTTTAATTTTCAATTTTGATGATCAGGTACTTATTTAGTTTATTTTTTGTTTGTTATTTATCATTTATCATTTCGATTTGTGTTTATGTTTTAATTTTATTATTGCTTGATTTGTTGCAGGTGTTAAATTTGCTGTTTGCGCCCGGATTTTGTCAACTTTTTATCTTTGCACGATCTCGCATCAATCAGAACAGACCGCGTAACAAGTTTCCAGGTG